>JAXIVJ010001347.1:5000-130000 GCA_036785665.1 Chirona hameri | reverse complement strand
ATATATATATATATATATATATATATATATATATATATATATATATATATATATATATATATATATATATATATGGTTACAGGACACATTGGTGAATGCCATTTTGCCGAATGTCATTTTGGCGAATGCATATTGTCGAAGGACCATTCGATTGGAAAGGATAGAGCATAAGTTTTTAATGTGGCTCAACGCTCAGGTGCGCTCTCAGTCGTCGTCGCTTGTGTATTGTGACTTACTGACACATTTTAGCTTAGTGTCTGTATCTGCGCGTAGAACTCAATACGATATCATGTTTTTGCGTAACGTTTTCACTGGCAAAATCCGTTCATCATTTATATTACAGTAATTCTCACTCAAAGACCCTGCCGCGCCACAAGACAACAATCTCGAACTCTGTTCAGCATTCCATATGCCAGGGTGTCAACTGTGAGAGAAGGCATTTTTGTGAGGCTGCCTAGACTGGCTAATAGGCTCGTAGATAAATGTTCCACGGTGGACCTGTTCTCAGACACTCATCATGTCGTGGCAAAGTAAGGTCATATGTCGCTTCATTGTAAGTAGGTAGTCTATACGCGCTATGTACGTTTTATTTGTCACCGGTGTCGAAATGTGATAGGTATTGCTGTTTGTAACTATTGTTACTTTTTATTTCTATTTAATTTTATATTCGTTTTCATTTTTACCTTTGTCTTCATTTTTGCTATTTTATCTTCACTATTTCATCACATATTTCTTATTTCGTATTGTATTCTTATATTTTAAATCCATTTGTGTCATTTAACAGCTTTTAACCATCGCTTTTGTATTATAGAGGATCTTCTAGGTGATCTTTTGTATTATTATAGGTATAGATGGTTATGGGTGAGGGATGTAATGTGATCTTTTAAGTATGTGAATGCGTGTGGTTTTATCTGTGTGACTTCGCCCATAAATGGTTCACCCCGTCGGCGATGATGTTAAATAAATAAATAAAACACTTTGACGAAATGTCTTTTTGACGACATGTGAATATGCCGAAAGCAAAATGGCGAATGCCTTTTTGTCGAAATGTCTTTTTGCCGACATGTCATTTTGTCGAAATGTCTTTTTGTCGACATGTCAAAAGGTCGAAATGTGATTTTGCCGAAATGTGAAAAAGTCGAAATGTCCTTTTGCCGAATGTCATGTTGCCGACATGTGAAAAGATCGAAATGTCTTTTAGCCGAAATGTGATTTTGCCGACATGTGAAAAAGTCGAAATGTCTTTTTGCCGAATGTCATTTTGGCGACATGTGAAAAGATCGAAATGTCTTTTTGCCGAAATGTCATTTTGTCGACATGTGAAAAGCCGAAATGTCATTTTGCCGAATGTTACTTTGTCGACGTGTGAAAAGGTCGAAATACTTTTTTGCCGAAATATTATTTTGTCGGCATGTGAAAAAGTCGAAATGCCTTTTTGCCGAATGTCATTTTATCGACATGTGCAATGTTCGAAATGTATTTTTTTCCCGAATGCCGAATGCCTTTGGTGTCATGCGCAACAATTGTCATTTGTCAATATTGTTTGTGCGCGTGACGCTTTCAGCCTTCGTCTCGGCGCGCTCCTTCATTTCCGCGCGTGCGGCAGACTGCTCCATTGCAGCCCTGCTGGGGGGGGGGGGGCGTGATTGTGTCCCTTGCTCTCCACAAAGACCCCGCGAGCATACACGCCACGCCCTTTGCAACTCAGACGCACTCGGGCGCTGCATCTCATGTATATCTTGTCGTCCCCACTCCTCGAGTTAGAAAACTGTCATATCAACTTTGGAACCAGCGACACCAATTTGGAATCAGCTATACCAACTTGGAATATTTTTGTAAAGCTCAAAACCTGGAAACCTTAAACAAATTGCGCCGCGGAGCGGCGCGAAATTTTTAGTCTTATGCCCTAGATATGCATTCTCATCAATGCGTCATATTGCTTATAGTGCGGACCTCTAAAAATGTTATTGTGCGTTTGAAAGTGCGTTAAAAAAAAATGTTAAAGGGAAATATTTTGCCCAATTATATAGGAAAGTAGCAACATAACACATAAATGCGTTGAGAAACGGGCCGTTTTGTTTTCTTCTAAGCCGCATATAATTGAATTTGTAGTCAAATTGCGCCGCGGAGCGGCGCAAAAATGTTGAGTTGTATTCCCTGGACAATTACAACAGCATTCTTACTGTTGAAAGGTCCAGGGTCCCTTCAGATCGTCTAGGGGCCCCTCCGACCTTTTCAACGCCCTTCTGACCAGTTCAGGGACTCATCTGGAATCCGCGAAAAGACGTGATGTGGAGTGGGTGATATATATTAAATACAAAGAGGGCTTACTCTACAATACAAATTAAAATCGGAGCTTGCGGGTATATTGTAACACCCTTCGTTAGCGATTAAGAGGCATTCGGTAACATGCCATTGCTCATCTTAAAGGGATTATACGGGTTTCCGTCCTGAAAGTAAATGCACTCTTTTGCAGTTGTATGAGCTTTAAACACGTTTAAGACATATAACAGGGACCTCAATGCTCATTTAGTCCATTATTTCAGCAATTATCAGCGTTAAAACTTGGGCGTTTTTCGAGACTAGTATCAGATAACGAGTACTTGATCGGGACTACTGTCCACCACTTTTATCTTCAGATAAATTTTAGAGTTTTGATTATCTGCAAGTCCTACACTGGATCACAAAATTATTATGCAATTCAAAACTGACGGGATCTTGTATTACTACACACTGTTCGTTGAGGCTTTGTGTTGTTGTGGTTTTCTTATCTCCGGCCTTTAGCGTTGAGAATTTGGTGGTGGCTTATTAATTTTTTGGCATGAAAATTCATGAAAAATATATAATTTTATTTGAAAACTAGGTAACTGCTGGTGTCGTTGGAACAAAAGAAGTGTATTTTCTTTCAAATATTGTTTATTTTACCGGAAATATGCCATAAGTGAGGTGTTTTTATTAGCATAAAAAAGATGACTGGCTCTGCCTCAGCCGGTCCTGCAGAAAATATGCGGTGGCATCACCGCGCACTTTGGAATGTCCTTACGTGCAGAAGAGGTCATTTCCAGAAAAATGTGGCTACCGTGGGACTTCTACCACCTTTATAAGTACGTTTTACTATGTAACTAAATTATTCTGGGAAAAACCCGTATAATCCCTTTAAAGACGAGCAATGACCTGTTACCGAATGCCTCTTAATCACTGACGAAAGGTGTTACAATATACCCGAAAGCTCCGATTTAAATATTTGTATTGTGGAGTAAGTCCTCTTTGTATTTAATCTTCATCTGGGATCTTTATGTGCTTTGAGGCCCTTCCAGTCTGACCAGGGACTCCTCTGACCTTCCAAGAAGCCCCTCTTGTGTGTCAAGGGGCCCATTCGGCCTGTTCAAAGGTTCTTCCGACCTGGCCAGGGACTGAACTGGCTTTGTCACCCTGCCGACATGCTCAGGGGCCCTCCGACCTGCCCAGGGGCCCTCCGACCTGCCCAGGGGCCCCTCCAGTCTGGCTAGGAACTCATCTGGCATGTTCAAGGGCCCTTCCGATCGGCCCAGGGACCGTTTCGGTTTAGTCAGGGGCCCCTCTGACCAGGGGCGGAGAATTAGGGGTTTTGGGGGTGCTCAAGTACCACCTCAGCTCAAAAGTGCACCCCCTCACTGTCAAAAGCACCCCCTCAAACAAAAAGGTCCGTTCAACTAACATAACACAAGCAAAAGTCTAAATTGATAGAACAAATTGCATAACTGTATCATTTTTTGGCTTCTACAGTAGCCTGTCAAGCTATCAAGTATCATGTCATGATACTGTTTTAGACACATCTTTCAATATATCAGGCATGCAAAGGTTGAATAACATAGGTAAGGCATCCCCATTACCTATGCTTCCATGGACAATGAGCAATGGGGAATGATCCTGTTCATCCTGAGAAGGATCAAGCCCGGTCCCTGTTATGTTTTGAAGGTAAAGTGTTGCCACACTTCCTGTGGCAGCGATTAGCTGTGTGTCCGTGTGGTGGCGCTGGCGCTGCCCCGCATTGTTTGCGACTAACAGTTGAGATCCCGGTCTCGCCGAGTGTAGGCGTGCTGCATGTCGCGGGCTGCCGAGAACCTACGCAACATAACATGGCGCGGTCGGTGATGCGATCACAGTGTTAACAGCGACAGTGTTTGTTTGGTGTGTGTGTGGGTGTGGGTGAACGTCGTTGCTGGGTGGAGTGAATTCGGCAACGGACAGCCGTTCAGCAACTGCAGGGATGGACAGCGCATCGAGCGACGGGGGCGAGGAGCGGAAGCCGTCTGACGTGCAACTCCTGGTGGACCTCGTCAGCCGTCAGATGGAGGTGTCCCAGCGTCAGATGGATGTGTCACAGCATCGAGAAGAGCGCGCCATCCAGCTGCTAGAACGGATGTGCCCGTCTTCGCTACAGTCTCCAGCAGCAGGCGGAAACACGGGCGGTGCCGGCGCGACAGGCCCCGGCTCAGCGGCGCGTGCGCCTCTGCCGCCCGCCCCAGGGCAGGATCTGCGCGCCCCGGCAGGTCACCCGAGCGGTGACGGCGGCGCGGCCGACCCCGGCCCGTCGCTGCGTGCGCCTCTGCCGCCCGACCCGGCAGGTCACCCGAGCGTTGACGGCGGCGCGGCCGACCCCGGCCCGGCGCTGCGTCCGCCCCTGCCGCCCGCCCCGGGACAGACGTGGTGCGCGCCAGCCGGCCGCAGCCCGGCGGCCGGTGACCCGGGCGACCTTGACCGTGACCCCGGCTGGGCGAGGCCGCGGCCCCGGCTTCCAGCTGCGGCCACGCCGACTCCGCGGCTGATAGCGTCCGCATCTTTGAGGGAGTTTGAGGCGTGGCGTAGTAAGTTCGACGGTTATCGTCTATTGGTGGGATTAGACGACCTACCGAGAGCGGAGCAGAGAGCTGCTATGCTCGCGCTACTGGATGACGACTGGGTCAGAATCGTAAGGTTCGGACTGCCTCAGTCGACGGACGCCGCGATCGACGAGATCATCAACGCGATGCATCATCATCTACGTCGCCAGCGTAACATAATCATCGATCGACGAGATTTCAACACGCGTGTTCAGCAGCCAGGCGAAACGTTGGACGAGTTTCTCTGTGCGCTGAAAGAAACTGCATCCTTCTGTGACTTCTGCACGTTGTGCATCGACGAACGACTCCGAGACCGGCTGGTCGTCGGTATTCGGGATGAAGACGCCGGACGCCGGATGCTGGAGCTCCCTGAGCTGACTCTGCAGTCGGCGGCTGATATCTGCCGCGCGACGGAGAACGCCAGATGCAGCACGTCGGCGATCCGGCAGCCTGTAACGTCATCGCTGGCCAAGCTGTCAAGCTACCAGCGAGACAGGCGGCCACAGTGTCGACGGTCAGCACAGCGGGGAGACAGCGCAGCGGGGAGACAGGCGACCACCACCAGCATCGGTCCCATGGGAGACGTGCGCCCGCCCGCTGCGGCATGACGGCCCACCGGGACGGGCAGGCATGTCCGGCTGCCGGACGCACATGCTACAGCTGTCAGGCGCAGGGACACTTTGCTGCTGTCTGCCGGCACCAGCCAGCTGAACCACAGAGGCGCGGCAGGAGCACCAGTCGGCATTGCAAGGGCCGTGCAGGCGATCAACACATGCAGTCCCTTGTCGGACAGCGGGCGAAGTCCGCGCCATCTCGGGGTGCCAGGCTGGTACCCGACGTCAGGGTGAGTGGCGTGACGGCACGCGGCTCGCCACGGGTCCAGCTACAGCTTCACCGGCCAGACGGAGGTGGAACGGCTACAACACACTGGACGCCCGACACCGGAGCTGAGACATCAGCGGTGTCGCTGCGGTGTGCTGAGAAGTTCGGCATCAAGCGGGGAGACTTGACGCCAATGACGACCAGACTGCTCAGCGCGGATAACCGGGAGATGCAGTGTTTCGGCACCTGCAGCATCACTCTCCAGCTTGGTCACGTCCAGCACACCGTTGAGGCAGCAGTCGTCAGGATGTTAAACGGTCCATTGCTCTCGTGGCACGACAGCATCAAACTCGGCATTCTCCCAGAGAACTACCCTCAGCAAATACGTACTGTGACGAGAGCTGCAGCTGCTAAAGACGATGAAGACTCTGATGAAGATGTCTACACTTCAAAAGAAGATGCCGCCAACCAGGAGCCAAGACCGGAATCCCAGGACAGCCAGTGTGTTGAGAAGAGTACGTTGCAGAAGATGCCGCCACTGTGGAGCCCGAAGACCGTTGGAGCTGCGTGCCGTGGATTGCCGCTGCTCCACGAGAAGCAGGAGCACCTCAGTCAGATGAAGGCCGCCTTCCCGCGGGTGTTCGATGCATCCGGTCCGTTGCGGGAGATGGCCGGCGGGCTGATGGAGATCGAGCTCACAGAAGATGCCGTACCGTTCGCGGTCCGCGCCCCTCGCGCCATACCGTTCTGTTGGCGTAATGAAGTACGGGAACAGCTTGACGACATGGTCCGGAAAGAAGTCATCGAACCAGTGCACCATCCTACTCTCTGGTGCCACCCTCTGGTGCCAGTGCCGAAGACGGCGGAAGACGGGACATTGTCTGGATGTCGACTGACCGTCGATTTCACCAGGCTGAACAAATTTGTGAAGCGGCCTGTGCATCCCGTGAGAAGCACGCACGACGCAGTAGCGTCCATCGGCACAGAAGCTCGGTTATTCACGAAGCTCGACGCGAAGGCCGGCTACCATCAAGTTCCCGTCAGAGAAGAAGACCGGGACTTCACCACCTTCATTACACCGTGGGGCCGGTTCCGGTTCCGGAGAGCGCCCATGGGGCTGGTCTCGTCTGGTGACGTCTACAACCAGAGAGGTGACCAGGCTTTAGGAGACGTGCCGCGGACATGCAAGGTCGTTGATGACATCATCGCCTGGGATTCCGACTACAACGACCATCTGAGGCACGTCTGGACCATCCTCGCTCGCTGTGAAGACAACGGGATCACCCTAAACCCGAAGAAGTGTGTCTTCACGGCGGAGTCAGTCGATTTCTGTGGCTTCACTGTCGGAGCGAACGGCTACACGCCTGACAGAAAGAAGACGGCAGCAGTCTCCGGCTTCCCCCAGCCAGAATGTCTGACGGACCTCCGGTCCTTTCTTGGACTGGTCCATCAGATGGGCGTGTTCTCACCGGACGTGGCACGCTCTGCAGAGCCACTGCGACAGCTTCTGCGTCCGAAGAACGCGTGGCTGTGGACTGAAGAACACACCAAGGCCTTTGATGATGTCAAGGCGGCGCTGGTGAAGCCACCGGTTCTCAGTTTCTTCGACCCCCACAGGAGAACAGTTCTGGAGACAGATGCAGCAAGTCTGAAGGGCTTGGGTTTTTGCCTCAGGCAGCAAGATGAAGCGGGAGACTGGCATCTGATCCAGTGTGGGTCACGCTTTCTGACAGACACGGAGACAAGATACGCCGTGATCGAAGTCGAGATGCTGGCCATCGTGTGGGCCATGAAGAAGTGCACCATCTACCTGCAAGGGATGCAGAAGTTTGAACTGACTACCGATCACCGGCCACTCGTCCCTATCTTGAACGACAAGAGCCTTCAGGACATCGCTAATCCCCGTCTCCAGCGACTGCGGGAGTGCCTGGCGCCCTACAGCTTTGTAGCAGCGTGGCGCCAGGGCAAGCTGAATGCCATCCCGGATGCCCTGTCGAGACATCCCGTGGAGAAGCCCACGAAAGAAGATGAAGCCGCCGGAGAGCAGATCGGTCATCAGCTCTCCAGCGGCTTCATCCACGCCGTAACCAGCGTCGAGGAGGACGGGACAGCTGTCTCACCGTTCGAAGACGCATCGCTGTCAGCAGTGCGCGCGGCTTCCGAGCGTGATCCTGAGGTTCTAGCTCTCAGAGAAGCTGTGCTGTCAGGTTTCCCTGACCACAAGTCAGATGTCGTCCCGCAGGTCCGGCCGTACTGGAACATGCGGGATCGACTGTCAGTAGACGGCGACCTAGTCATCTGCGGGCAGCGGATCGTCGTCCCTAGCAGCATCCGCCGTGACGTTCTGCAGAAGCTGCACGCCAGTCATCAGGGAGAAGAGAGGACTAAAAGAAGGGCGAGACAGGTGGTCTACTGGCCAGGAATCGACCACGACATCTCCAACGTGGTGAAGTCCTGCCAAGAGTGCCGGCTTCATCTGCCGAAGCAGCAGAAGGAGCCGATCATCCAGATGCCTCTGCCGACGAGAGCATTCGAGGTCGTCTCGGTGGACTTCTGCGAGTACGCTGGCCGAACGTACTTGGTGTACGCTGACCGGCCGTCAGGCTGGCCCTGTGTCTGTCACATGGGCCGGACAGCGTCAGCGCATCAGCTGACGACCAGTCTGCGGCAAGTGTTTGCGTCGACTGGGGTGCCGAGTCTGCTCCTGAGCGACGGAGGACCTCAGTTCGCTGCCAAGAAGACGAGAAATTTCCTGGAGAAGTGGAATGTCAAGCACCAGCTGTCCTCGCCGTATTACCCTCAGGCGAACGGACATGCTGAAGCAGCCGTAAAAGCCGTCAAGAGGCTTATCAAGAAGGTGATCGTCAGCGGCGACCTCGACACCGACGCGTTCGCAGAGGGGCTACTGGAGCTGCGTAACTCTCCCAGAGCGGATGGAAGATCGTCAGCTCAGGTGCTCCTCGGTCATCCGCTGAGATCGATGGTCCCAGCTCATCATCGCTCCTTCGCCAGGTGCTGGCAAGAGCGTGCTGATGCGCGCGACAGGCGCGCTGCGGAGCAGCGATGCAGAGAGGCGGACCATTACAACGCCTCAGCACGTCCGCACCGCCCTCTGCAGCTGGGGCAGCACGTGCTGATCCAGGACCCCCGCACCGGCCTGTGGGACGGCACGGGCATCGTCAGCGGAATCAGCCAACAGCGCCGCAGTTTCCTGATCCGCGCGCCATCTGGGCGCATCTGTTGGCGGAACAGGCGTTTTCTGCGTCCAATACGTCCGCTGATCACCGAAGGCAGCGAGTCGCCAGCGGCTGCGCCAGCTCGCGAACGGCCTCCGCCGCTGCAGAGCGCTGCTGATGGAGCGGCGGAGTCTGCGTCGGGACCGACGTGGACCGCTGTGCCGGCGCGTTCGGCTGCTACGCCGGGGCCGCTGGCTGCTGCATCTACGTCACCTGGAGTCACATCGACGTCACCTGCAGCCGCGCAGGCGCCCCCTGGAGTCGCGCCAGCGTCACCTCCAGGCGCGCAGGCGCCCCCTGGAGTCGCGCCAGCGTCACCTGCAGTGAGTGACGAGATTCACTCGGACCCAGCGTGCTCTCCACAGCAGACCGCAGCTGCGCCGCTGCGCCGAGGAACACGCAGCCGGAGAGACTTCAGGTGCGCTGGGGTACGCTTACGTACCAAGACTGAGTGTTAGTACATTTGTGGTATGTTGGTACCGCAGACCTTACGTGCATGTCTTTGGTGGTCATGCGTTGTGCACCTACTCCCGGAGGGGGAGATGTGGTAATGTTTCTTTTAGTGCGGTAGAAATGTTGAGTTTGTGTTTTGTGGCAGTGCAGCCTCAGCCCCAGGGGAGAGATGTTATGTTTTGTGTCAGTGCAGCCTCAGCCTCAGGGGGGAGATGTTATGTTTTGAAGGTAAAGTGTTGCCACACTTCCTGTGGCAGCGATTAGCTGTGTGTCCGTGTGGTGGCGCTGGCGCTGCCCCGCATTGTTTGCGACTAATACAGTTGAGATCCCGGTCTCGCCGAGTGTAGGCGTGCTGCATGTCGCGGGCTGCCGAGAACCTACGCAACATAACAGGAAAGTCAAAAGTGGCTTAGCTTTGCAGGAAAGTCAAAAGTGGGTCAAAACCAAGAGTGGTGTAGAAAAGGATGGAACATCAACCTAGACAGTTATATATCAATATGTAAGAGGGTGTTGATACAACATGAACATATTTCCACTAGCAAATCCAAGAGAGGCAAGATGAGCATGATAAAGTCCTGTAGTCCACTTAAAATTAACTAAAATTGTAAAATTGACACATTTGGCATTTCCTATAATATAAATAATGCAAGGATATGTATACATATAAAAATAGTTTTTAACTGTCAAGTAGGTATCACCGAAACCAGTGTACTTCAAATATTTTTTAAGTTTGGTTATTTTTTAAGAAAGGTACCATCTACTCTCCCCTAAAAAAATTAATCAGAATGGAGCTATGGATACACCAGACTACCTATACCTAGTTTAATCCTTAATAAATACCAACCAAACCTGTAAAATTCACTTAAAGAATAACTAATAGTCAATCTAAAAAATATAAATTGAAAAAAGCAACACAAGCAGCATAACTAACCTAAAAAGGGCATTTCAAATCACAAAACACGACCACCGCCGTCACATTTCGCCGCACATCGAGTCAACAAAATATTGATTAAGGATGAATGTAAGCGAATGCGTGAAGTGGAGCAAAAATGTTTGTTTAATGACGTCATATGTAAATTCTTGACAGACCACATCAAACTTTATGCGTACATCCGTACATTAACATCTTTTGTGGTTGTCAAAATAGCATAATTGTTATGTAAAAATATTTAGGAGCATACTTAACCCTCGCCCTACGGGGGTCCTAAAACGACCCCCTCCCCCCGAGGTTTTCTTGCATAACTTTTTAGACGTGCGGTGCATTTTGCTCAAATTTTCAGTAGCTAAGCATACAACAATTATACGTTTGCTGTAAAAAGTTCATTCTAATTTTTTTTGAGAAATTTGGGAAATAATGATGTTTTGATGACGTCATGTTGGTGGAAAAACTATAAATGTTTGAAAAATCGTAGAAAACAGAGTTTTAAACCAAATGGCAAACGCAATTAAGTAAATATATAAAATACCATTGTCTTTAAAATGACAATCTCGGATTTATGAAATTTTAGGTTTTTGACCCCAAAATAAACCAAAACTGATTTTTTTTGGGAAAACTCACCACAAAATCAAAATTTTCAAAGATGTTAAAAAAACGGAATCTATGTGAGAGAACTGAGTTTGGGCAATACTCAAACAAAATTTCAAAGAAATATCTCTATTTTTGACCAAGTGATGGCTCCCTAAGTGTAAGAAATTCATGACGTCATTTTTGTAATAACTTTTTTGCCTTCTTTTGACCAGATACGAATAAATAATTACCTTTTCTGCATTTCTGAGACAAAACTGGTCTAGGAACATGCCTTTTTATTTACATTTATCAATTTCTCATTTTTAGGTTTTCTGACAGAGCAAAATCGCTGCTCTGGGCGTGGTCGATCGAGGTCATTCACTTGACCTAGAAGGTCACTCGTTAGATTCCAAACATGACAGGCAACATGTTGGCTCTTACCGCGTTGTTCTATTTTGCTTGGTTTGGAAGTTAACAGGGGGTCTTTTTAGGACCCCCCCCCGTAGGGCGAAGGTTAAATAGACCTCAAGTCATTTAGCACATGTGTATTCAATGCCAATGATCACACCATTCTGAAATACAAAGGAAAGGTAAGGAGAACAGAAGGACATTAGGATAGAAGCAATGACGACACAGGTCTGGAGTACTCTATCCCCTCCCGAGACTTTGAAGTCTCAAAGTATGATACAACATAACATCAGTCTGATACAGTCAAACTATGAGAACATAACATAAACAGACTGGGTGTAGCTGCTACCACGAGCAACCGTGAATGGCTTCATTCAAAGCGCAACGCGTATATACATTACACAAGCAACTGAGCCATGGCCAACTTAGCGGCGACAAACACCACGATGCAGATAACACACCTGAGAGACCAATATACAATCAAGTGAGCGCATAGTTCTCCGCTAGGAAAGGTGGCAGGCGAGTTTGCCGAGAAGGGCGGCGGGGTGTAGTGGGATCATGCTCTGACTGAGCGGTGTGCGTGGGATGGGGTACGGCCGGCGGGGGATTCGCAGCACACCGTGTGTCAGGTGGTGGACTCTGGGGAGCGACGGGCAGTGTACCGGGTGCTGCAGGTGCAGGGGCGGCGGTCAAGGTCGATGGTGTCGGTGCATGCAATCGAGCATCAGATGGGCTCGGCCGTGGGCTGTCGGGTGTGAGGCGGACCGGAGCTGGCGGGCGTGGCGGGTTGACAGCTGGTCGAGCGGCTGAGGGGTGAGCATTCCGGGCATCGGACATCAGTGGCCGCCCTGGGAGATTGAGCAGCGGAGGGGTCGGGGGGCGAGGCATGAATGGAAGGTATTTCCGTAGGTGGCGACGGTTGCGGATGGTCACGCGACCCGAGCCGTCGACACGGATGACATACTGGTCGAATTGACGCACCTCGATCACGATACCCGTCTTGTCCCACTTGGTCGGATGCGGGCCCACCAGGTTCTGGAGGCGGACGCAGTCGCCGATCGCGAGGGGTGGCAGGATCTGCGTGTGTTCAGATAGGCGTTCGTGTGTACGCATATGCCGGTTCCGTAGAGCCTCCTCGCGGTTGGCCAGTGTCTCCCGCCAAGTGCTATGAGGCCGATACCTCCCTGGGTGTATGGGGATGAAGTCGCGGATCGGACGGCCAAAGAGCACTTGTGCTGGGGAGAGGCGGGTGTCACGATCCGGGGTGTTGCGATACTGTAACATGGCGCGCTGAAAGTGGTCCGTGTTCAGGCCACCAGTGGCGAGCGTGTTGTCGCAGAGAAGGCGCTTCACAGTTTTCACCGCGACTTCTGCCCGACAGTTCCCATGGGGGAATGCGACAGATGACAGGCGGTGTCCAACGCCCCAGTTGCGGAGGAATGTCTCGGACGCTGTGGCGGTGAATTCTGGTCCACCGTCGGAGGTGAGTTCCTCGCTGATCCCGTAGGTGACGAAGGTCCTGCGCAGGGCAGAGACCAGACCGCTCGACCCGTTGGAGGATTCCTCGACGATGGGCCAGTTGCTGTAACGGTCGACGACAACCAGGTAGTGACGTCCGCAGTGCGAGAAGTAATCAGCGCAGATGCTCTGGAAGGGATATGCCGGCAGAATGGGTGGCGTAGGAGGGGCGCTCGGCTGGGATGGCGCGTTGCGGTTGCATGTGTCGCATCGGGATCGGGTGTCCGATATGGCTTGCGACATGCCGGGCCAGAAGAAGGAACTGGCGGCTCGAGAGTCCATCATCGACACGCCTTGATGGGCTGCATGGAGGGCCTGAAGGACACGATGACGAAGGGCAGGAGGGATCACCACTCGGTCTTTGTAGAGAACGACGCCGTCGTATTCGCTGAGATGGTCGCGGTATCTGTGGTACGGTCGGATCGCGACTGGTACGTCAGTCGGCGCCTCTGGAAAGCCGTTGTTGATGGAATCGATGAGCCGGAGCATCTCAGGATCGCTGGTGGTTGTCGTGCGTACGTCGTCCCAGGTTATTGACCTGATGAGATCAGTGGTGGCCGAGGCACTCAATGGCGTGCATGGTGAGGTGTCGATTGTCTCGTGCGTCCGGACGTTGGCGAGAGCGTCGAGGATCGGCCAGGCGCGAGGGGTGTCCCGCAGGTTCGGAGGAGCCGACGTGGTGTCAACTGATGCGTCATCAGGGAGGTCAGGTGCTTCGGGTGCCCCAACCGGGTGACGAGAGACGGCGTCAGCTGCGTTGTTCCGAATGCCAGGGACATGAACAACACGGAACCTGAAGCGAAGGCTCTTCTCCTTTAGGTTCCGAAGCCGCGGGTTCGGGATCTCTTCCAGGGAGCGGTCACCGAGGACCTTCAGCAGAGGTCGATGGTCCACAGCCACGAGCAGGTCAGAGCAGCCAAGAGTGAAATGACGAGTCTTGTGAAGGGCGTCCACGACGGCCAGTGCCTCGCCTTCGATTGGTGCGTAACGGGATTCGGCGCCGTGGGTGAAGCGGCTCCCAACCAACACGGCACGCCAGCCAGAGTGGCAGCAGAATGGCCGAGTTCCGGCGCACTGGCAGTGCTTCTGTAGGAGCCAGTAGCCGAGTCCTTCCTTCGACCAGTCGGTGGCCAGGCATGTGGGGCGAGTCTTGTCAAAGATTTCAACACCGTCCTTGATTTGGGCGATGATGACTTTTTTCGACTGCTGGAAGAGGATGTCCAGCTGGTCGGTCCACGCGAAGGACTGGCCCGGTTTGAGCAGGTCACGGTACGGTCGCATTTGATCGGCTGATGCGAACGCGTACGACACCTGATTGAGTAGGCCCAGCCAGCTGCGGACGTCGGTCAGGTTCCGAGGAGTAGGGAAGCCCTCGATCGCCTGCAGCATCCGCGGACACGGTCGCACAGTCGTCGGTGTGATTTCGAATCCAGCGAACTCCGCGACGTCATTCGCGAAGCGGAATTTGGACGGGTTCTGCGTGATGCCATGTCGGCCGCAGCGGTCCAGCCATTCGACAGCTTGGTGAAATGACTCCTCAATGTTGTCTGCCCATAGAACGGTGTCGTCGACGCACTTGGTTTTGCGCGGGATGTCGGCGACGAGAGCGTCGAACCGTCGGCTGTACCCGTCTCCTGAAGCCGTGTAGCCTTGAGGGGCGACGCAGTACCGGTAGCGACCCCACGGCGTTATGAACGTAGTGAGGTGGCGGTCGTCGGGGTGGAGAGGCACGGCATGGTAACCATTCCATGCGTCGCACACGGTTTTCTTCGTCTCCCGTGGGACTGCCCGGGCTTGATGGAACGGCGACTGAGTGTGGTGGGTTTCGCGGGTGGCGTGGAGGTTCAGATCCTGGAGGTCAACCGTCCGTCGGGGCTTACCGTTCTTTTTGGGGTTGATCACCATCCGGTGACACCAAGTCACGGGTGTACCGATAGGGACTTCCTCGACGACTCCTAGGCGACAATCTTGGTCCAAGCCGGCCTTGACATCGTCCTGCCAGTGGATGGGGACAGGGATGGGTGTGTGATGAGCTACGGGTGTGGCTTCAGGATCTACCATCAGACGGAGAGGCGGACCTTCCATCGCGGGTAGGGTCTGATGTGTGCACACATTGAACGTGCTGGATGCGTAGTAGTCGAGGAGCCAGGCCTCTAGCTTAGCCCGATTTTCCTCAGTGGGAGGGTACGGTGGCGCAGTTGGGCGCGGTGGGGGGAGCTGACGTCGTGGGCAGTCACACTCGGCTGTGATGCAGGATACTGGTGCAGCAGTGTCACTTGACGTGCTCATGGGTGCCGCGATGGGTGCTGCCTTGGACTGAGAGTGTGTACCAATCTTCGGGAAGTCGGGTGGGATGATGCCGAGTGCTTCGCAGGCTCCGCGAGAGAGGAAGAATTTGTCGGTGGCATCAGTGAAGTACACCACTTGTCTTGTCTCCAGGCCCCCGGGTCCCCGGGTGTTTGAGACGCGGAGAGGGAGGGCGCCAATGATGTGGATGGGATCGTTGTTGACCGCAGCCATTTTCAGCTGAACTTGAGTGAGGTGGCGTTTGTCGAGCCCCAGGTGTCGCAGGAACGAGGTGCCTGCGAGGCAGGACTGACAGCCTGTGTCCGCGACGGCGTATACCAGTGGGGACGTGGTGGGTCGACGTAGGACGGTGTCGAGACCCAGGGCCCTGGAGTCACACGGAAGATGTGAGACGAATACAGGGACAGTAGGTTGTGGCGCAGAGGGCCCCCTTTCCCAGGTGTCACGAAGAGAGTCATACAGATGGTGTTCCATCAAAAGCTGCCCGTGAGGTGCGGGGAGCGGGCCGTCAGACTGCTTACTGACACTGCACAGAGTGTCAAACACTGTGGAAGCACTCGGTTCTGCGATCTCGGTTTGGGCTGGTGGGTCAGACTCAGTCGAGCGTTGGGACCATGCCACCGCGACACTTTGAGAAGTGGCAGGCAGCCGCGGTTTGCTCGATCTGCACACACGTTCGTGATGGTTCATTTTGCCACACTTACCACACTGGTGCCCATACGCACTGCATTTAGACACCCGGCTGGCTCTGTCCAAAGGATGGTCCCTGGTGCCGCAGAAGCCACAGGGCCGAGAGGTTGATCCTCCACCACCATCAGTGGATCCAGGGGGCTGTCGGACTCGATGGGCGTCACGCTGCTGTCGACGGAAGCTGCTGACAGCGCTGACGTGAGCCGGCACAGCTGAACCTGAAGCAGCGGCTAGGCGCTGAGCAGACTGTTTGCCGCCCTCCCGGGACTCGATGAATCGGAGAGTGTCTTCGAGTGAGGTTGTTCCGTCTTTCTCAGACAGGAGGGAGAGCTTGATTTCGGGGTCATAGACGCCACGGATGAGACCATCTCGGATCATCTCGTCGCTGTAGTCCACGGTTCCCGGTTCGGGGCAGCTGCAGGTGGTTGTATATTGACATGTCAGGGCGATGCCTTTCAGGCGGGCACAAAAGGCACGTACCGGTTCGTCTCTATCCTGTCTGCAGTTGTGCAGCTCTTCACGTGCCACCAGGACGTTTTCAGCACGGACAGCCAGATCTTTGATGCGTTTGAGGACAGTGTCTTCTTCAGCAGTGGAGAGGGCTCCAAACAGACGGGCGAGGTCCCGCCTCAGCTGCTCCTCACAACAGTCAAGCAGTTGATACACAGCCTCAGGTCCTTTGATGTGTGTGGCTGCCTTGTATGTCGTCCAGCGTTGCAAGAAGTAGGACCACTCCTCAGTTGTTCCCCCAGCAGCGATGATAGGACGCTTTATCTTTTCCACCTGGGCAGTGGTACTGGCAGGTGGTGTAGGGTGGGTAGCCCGCTCATGCATCTGGAGCAGGGCTATGAGGGTAGTGCGGTCTTCCTCTTGAATGCTCCATGTGCAGTCAGGATATGGACATCGGATAGGCTCTTGATTTGACATGGTGTGATCATAAATAGACCTCAAGTCATTTAGCACATGTGTATTCAATGCCAATGATCACACCATTCTGAAATACAAAGGAAAGGTAAGGAGAACAGAAGGACATTAGGATAGAAGCAATGACGACACAGGTCTGGAGTACTCTAAAGGTGATAAAAGATCCCGTATGCCGAGGGTTAATATAACTTTTGGTTTTACAACCGTAATTACATCACTTAATCCTTATGCGCAGCACGGTCTCAGATCATTGCCATCACCCAAGACAAGTGCGCCAGAACCATGAGGCTCAGATCAAGATAAACAATCAATCAGGCGTCTTGACTTTTGAATACAGTCTGGTGGCGTACGCGATTGTGGAGATGTGGTGAGAACAATATGAAAATTTTACAATTGTAATATTTATGATAAAAGATTATTGTACCAGTAAGACGCCATAGTTGGCGATGAACGAGCGATCGCGAAGGAAATGTATGGCGAATTTCAAATCGATCGGGCAAGTAGTTTCTGAGATACAAAAAAGGGGTGCGCACGTGCCCACGTGCACATTAACCCCACCCCGGACTTGTGGGAAAGTGGCGACTGAGAGGTCCATACCCACACACCAAATTTGAACACAATCGGCTCAGCCGTTCCTGAGATATAGAATAGGGGTGCGCACGTGCAAAGGGATGCCACCCCTGACTTGTGGGAAAGTGGTGGCTGAATGGTCTCTAACCGCACACCAACTTTGAACACAATCGGCTCAGCGGTTCCTGATATATATAATAGGGGTGTGCACGTGCGCACGTGCAGAGGCACCCCTCCCTTGACTTGTGGGAAGGCGGCGGCTGAGGGGTCCCTAACCACCCACCCAACTTGCACACAATCGGCTTAGCCGTTGCAGAGTTTTTGCGAGAAAACACTTTTCAACACCCCTCACGTGGTACGCGCCACGCGCAGTGGTAGTCACCCATGTGAGTCGACACTGGTCTCAAACAGGGTAGGGTGGATGGGGCTACTCGGCGAAGAATTCCGCTCGTCAATCGGACTTGCGGTTGCATAGATGCCAGTAAGACGCCGAAGTTGGCGATGAACGAGCGAGCGCGAAGAAAATGTATGGTGAATTTCAACCCCATCGGGCAAGTAGTTTCTGAGATACAAAAAGGGTGCGCACGTGCGCACGTGCAGAAGCACCCCACCCCTGACTTGTGGGAAAGTGGCGTCTGAGAGGTCCCTAACCACGCACAAAATTTGAACACAATCAGCTCAGCCGTGCCTGATATATATATAATAGGGGTGTGCACGTGCGCACGTGCAGAGGTACCCCATCCCTGACTTGTGGGAAAGCGGCGGCTGAGGGGTCCCTAACCACACACCAAATTTGAACACAATCGGCTCAGCCGTTCCTGAGATATATAATAGGGGTGTGGACGTGCGCACGTGCAGAGGCATCCCACCATTGACTTGTGGGAAGGCGGCGGCTGAGGGGTCCCTAACCACACACCCAATTTGCACACAATCGGCTTAGCCGTTGCAGAGTTTTTGCGAGAAAACACTTTTCAACACCCCTCACGCGGTACGCGCCATGCGCAGTGGTAGTCACCCATGTGAGTCGACACTGGTCTCAAACAGGGTAGATTGGATGGGGCTGCTCGGCAAAGAAGCCCGCTTGTCAATCGGACGTGCGGTTGCAGAGATATTAGCTTGTCAAAAGCGTCGCCACGGGCCGGGTCGGGCCGCTCATATTCATATTTTCCCCATATACCACGGAAAGACGAGCGAGCGCTTCGCGCTCGCTCGTAATAAGCTTCTCAAAAGCGTCGCCACGTGTCGGGCCGGCCGGGCCGGGTCGGGCCGCTCATATTCAGATTTTTCCATATACCACGGAAAGACGAGCGAGCTCTTCGCGTTCGCTCGTAATGATATTCAGTCTTACCGTCCCTCAGCATGTTTGTGGGGCCGGTCGGCCGGCCCGGGGCGCGGATTGCCCAACCCGGCCCCGTAGCTGGCGCTTAAGAATCGCTGTTTTGCTGATAGGGCAATTCGCGCCCCGGGCCGGCGGACAGGGGGCAGGCCTCCCGCATCTCCGCGCACAGCTCCTGGCGCCACACCTCTCGCTGCGGCATGTCCGCCCGTCGCCGCTGTGCTATCCGAGGCCGCGCCGAGCAGCTGCCCGGACCGCTGCCTACCGGACCGTGGTTTCTTCTGCGTTGTGTTGTTTTATGTAGTTTTTTTTAGATATCGAGACACATTTAATTAATAAATTAAAAAGGAAAAAAAGTGAACACGGTCAGGTCAGCATTGACGACTTCGTCATTTCGGTGCCGATATTATGTGACTTGAAGGCTTATAGGTTCGCACCGTGACTTTGTGTTCTCTTCCCATCGTTTACAAGTTAAAATACATTACCATTCTTGATGTGACTCGAAGCGTTTTTTGGGGGGGGGGGGGGCGGCAGCCGCAGTGCAAAAAAAAATTGTTTCCAGAGACCATAACATGAAACTCCATATTGGGTTTTCGATGCATCTTGTCACTGATGATTGTATCCATTTTCGTGCCGCTTGCTTCCTTTTATGTTACGGTCCGTCGCGCTTAAACGGCCATAACGGCCGCCAACCTCTCTCCTCGTCCTCTCGCTACAACTTGGATTTTAGAGCCGCCGGTGAAAAACACCCTCTGACATTTTGACAATTCTCCACCTCTGGTTAGACTTGGATATATTTGCGTGTTTCAAATGGTTTGGTAATTGTTTTGTTTTGTATTCAAAGCGCCAGAGTTGTCTCGAAATAATTGTGCCAGAGTTTGGCAGCGTAAAGGATTTCTGTGTAGCTCTAGAGCTCAATATGACGTCATCAACCCAAATATTAAAACTTAACTTTTTATGAAATTGAGCACTGTTTGCGAGAAACAAATGTCATAATCGTGTTCAGGGGCGTAGAAACCATGTTCAAGTTGGGGGGGGGGGGGGCAGGAGGCATTCTGAAGTCGATTCTATCCATGCAACGCCCATAGGCGTAATGTTACAATCAAAAATGTTTGGGGGGGCGGACTGCCCCCCCCCCCGCGCCCCCCCCCCCTCCCCTGCCCCCTGTTCCTACGCCTATGATCGTGTTCGGCAGCAATTACTTCATATTTTGCACTACAAGCGGTGTACATTTGTCAACTTTTGGGAAGGTGGGAGTGTCCCTTTAAAGGAAATAGTTCACCTTCGGATTTTTTTTCAGAACACGATTTTATTATATTTTTTAATACAGTTTATTTTGTTCTGTTTAAAAATGGTCCTACATCGCGCCAATTCAGGACAGAAGGTTGTAAATTATTGATTTTATGGTGTGCGTTATTGGTCTGCGCATGCTCCATGGCAGTGCTGGCACTTTCAGACGGTACGGTACATCATATATGCGCCGTATTCCTTCGCCAAAAAGTCAAATATTTTCGGCTGGAGAGTCTTTTCAGCCAATATAAGTTCCAGATAAGGATTTCTCAACACGGGCTACAAAACTGCTATTTCAGTTCAAAACCCATGTTGAAGGTGAACTATTTCCTTTAATTAAAAACCGGAGAGGGCGGAAATCAACAAAGAACTGGCAGTGCGCGTGTTAAAGGAAATAGTTCACCTTCTGAATTTTTTTCAGAACACGATTTTATTATATTTTTTAATACAGTTTCTTTTTGTTCTTTTTAAAAATGGTCTTACATCGCGCCAATTCAGGACAGAAGGTTGTAAATTATTGATTGTATGGTGTGCGTTATTGGTCTGCGCATGCTCCCTGGCAGTGCTGGCACTTTCAGACGGTACGGTACATCATATATGCGCCGTATTCCTTCCCCAAAAAGTCAAATATCTTCGGCTGGAGAGTCTTTTCAGCCAAGGAAAGTTCCAGATAAGGATTTATTAACACGGGCTACAAAACTTCTATTTCAGTTCAAAACCCATGTTGAAGGTGGACTATTTCCTTTAATAAACTTGCATGTTTATATCAACTACGAAATTATAACGAAATACTTCGACTTTATTCAGTATTTTACCTCCACCCACCGCAACATTCAAACTTTGCCTTGCATACTCGTTTCTTCTCCTAATTCCTGTTCAACGTACTAATTGTTCCAAGATTATAGGTACTTAGGTACAGAAGCTATGATTTGCTAATTACAAATCGTCTACCAAGTACCATCTGAAAAATGCGATACATAGTTAATTAATCGTGGGGTGCTAGTAATAATTTACGGTTCCGGTATAGAAATAATATGTGCTAAACATATTTGAAGAAGTTGCAAAAATAGATATCAGCTAATTGATAACACAACAATATGACGAAATGTGTTGGGTTTTAATCTTGTTTCGCGCGAGGTCTATATTAATTGTATACTTCCGTGGCACTTTTTCTAGTACAGATGCGTACCTACTCAATCAATTTTGCCACCCCTGGCAAAAATCCGTGACGCCGCCCCTATTCCGACACCACCACCCCCCCCCCCCCCCCCGCGCTCAACGACTCTGTGCTGACAACCCGCCCCCCCCCCCTCCCCCCGGTCAATAACTTTTCGCTGACGAAACGGAGCGAAATTGTTGCCCCCCCTTAACTCGAAACCTAGATCCGCCACTGTTCTTTGCTCACCTGTCACACGCATGCACTTGATTTGAGTCGTGACCACCTGTTTTTGTATTATTACACCTATAATTTCTTTTCTTATCTCGCTTGAGATAATATATTTGAAATCATCGCACCAAAAAGGACCTACATAGTACATACCCATTCGCATTGTCTTGCAAGCTGCCAAAACCACCTTTGGGGCCGTGTCGTGCTAGAAGGGTCAATCCGCCCACTGTGCACCGGTCCGCTTGGTAGCAGTTGTCATCAGCGCCATCTACAAAAGCTTCAATTGCGGTGCCCCCCCCCCCCCCCGTCCTCCAATGCATGCCACTCTCACCAGGACGTATTGCAGCCAGGGGGGGGCTAAAGCCCCCCCCCCCCCCCCCCTGTCGCGGCTCAGAGGGGCCATCTCGGGTCTGAAAGGGGCCAATCGTGGACTCAGACAGGGCCCATTTCAGGCCTGATAAAACCAAATTTAGCCTCAGAAAGCGAGCATCTCAGGTCCAAAAAAGGCCCATCTCAGATCTCAGGCCCGGGCAGAGCCCATCTTAAGTCCGGAGAGGGCCCATCTTGCGCTCAAAAAGGGCCCATATCATGCCTGGAAAGGGCCCATCTTAGGCTCTGAATGGGCCCATCCATCTTAGGCTCTGAATGGGCCCATCTTAGGCTCAGAATGGCCCCATCTCAGATTTTGAAAGGGCCCATCGTGAACTCGGAAAAGGCCCATCTCAGGTTTGGAAAGGGCCCATCTTAGGCTCAGAAAGGGCCCATTTCAGGTCTGGAAAGAGCCCATTTTAGGCTCTGAATGGGCTCATCTTCGGCTCAGAATGGGCCCATTTTAGGCTCTGAATTGGCCCATCTCAGGGTTTGAAAGGGCACATCGTGAACTCACAAAGGACCCATCTCAGGTCTGGAAAGGACCCATCTTAGGCTCAGAATGGGCTGGTCTAAGGTTTTGAAAGGGTCCATCGTGAATTCAAAAAGGGTCCGTCTCAGGTCTGAAAAAGGCCCATTTTAGGCTTTGAAAGTGAGCATCCTGCATCTCAGGTCCGGAAAAGGCCCATCTCTGCTCTTAGGCCCGGGAAGGGCCCATCTCAGATCCGGAGAGGGGCCATCTTAGGCTCAGAAAGGGCCCATCTCAGGTCTAGAAAGGGCCCATGTTAGGCTCAGAATGGGCCGGTCTCAGGTTTTGAAAGGGCCCATCGTGAATTCTGAAAGGGTCCGTCTCAGGTCTGAAAAGGGCCCATTTTAGGCTTTGAAAGTGAGCAGCCTGCATCTCAGGTCCGGAAAAGGTCCATTTCTGCACTTAGGCCCGGGAAGGGCCCATCTCAGATCCGGAGAGGCCGAGAGGACCCATCTTAGGTTCAGAAAGGGCCCATCTCAGGTCTGGAAAGGCCCCATCTTAGGCTCAGAATGGGCCGGTCTCAGGTTTTGAAAAGGCCAATCGTGAATTCAGAAAGGGCCCGTCTCAGGTCTGAAAAGGGCCCATTTTAGGCTTTGAAAGTGCCTTAACCCGCGAGTTACTGGGGTATATTTCATAACGCGACCTACGGGGGGGGGGCTATTTCCCCCCCCCCTCGGATCTCCGGAACTAATGGACCGAATGTAAAAATTCAAACGGCATTCGATAGCCCTAGAAAATGTATTGAGGGAAACTTAATATTGTTGACCTCGGGGTCACCGATGACGTCACAGGTCAGGTCAAGTACAACATGTTTGACCGTGTCAAAAGGTCTCGATGGATAGAATTGTCGCGCAAAATTGTGATATTAAACGCATAAGCAGTCAATGAATCGGTATGATTCGTGTGTCTGACACTTCTAAGTACCTTTCTAAGCTGATTATGACCTTGGGTCAGGTCAAGGTCATCCGAGGTCACGATGTCAAACTTCAGACTACGGTCATTAGGCGTTATAACACATGTTTATGGGTTTGTTTTTCGTCTAGAACGCGAAAAAATGACCTTAGAACATTGTTTGTTCCATATAAATAGAAGTAAAAAGCAAAAACGGAAATGCGTTTTTTATGCATAGTAATGCTGTGAGAGGTGGTCGATTTTTGCCATTTAAAGGTCATAAGTCAGTCATTTTTGAAGATATCGACTTCAAATTTGGTACACATATTCACCGAACACGTTGCAATCACATATAATCCGGTTTTTGGATAATTCTGATTTTTGTTGAAAATTTTGTTTAAAAAAAAATGTATTTGGATTTCTCAAAATTTTGAATAAAAAACTCAAAAATCTGAGATAGCAGTTGGATAGCTCGGTCTATTGTCAGTATTTGTATTTAAGACAATTGAGTTTATCTCAAACATCGTACTTTTGACAGCGTTTTCCGCAAACCATTATTTTGCAACCAAAACCGAGGAACATGACGTCACTCTGACGTCATTCCCGGTTGACCTATCATAACCTCATATTTTTCCCTTTAACCAACATGTGTAGAATTTATGTGAGAGAAGGTACTGCAAGTTTGGTGACGATACTGGTGTTCGTTTAGGAGTTATTGCAAAATAACGGGAGGGGGGAATAGCCCCCCCCCCCCCCCAGTAAGTCGCGGGTTAATCTCAGATCCGGAAAAGGCCCATCTCTGCTCTTAGGCCCGAGCAGGACCCATCTCAGATCCGGAGAGGGGCCCATCTTAGGCTCAGAAAGGACGCATCTCAGGTCTGGAAAGGGCCCATTTTAGGCTCAGAATGGGCCGGTCTCAGGTTTTGAAAGGGACCATCGTTAATTCAGAAAGGGACCGTCTCAGGTCTGAAAAGGGCCCATTTTAGGCTTTGAAAGTGAGCAGCCTGCATCTCAGGTCCGGAAAAGGTCCATTTCTGCTCTTGGGGCCGGGAAGGGCCCATCTCAGATCCGGAGAGGGGCCCATATTAGGCTCAGGAAGGGCCCATCTCAGGTCTGATAAGGGCCCATCTTGTGTGAATGTTGTGTGAATGGGCCCGTCTTAAGCACATAATTGGCCCATCTCAGGTTTTGAAAGGGCCCATCGTAAACTCAGAAAGGGCCCGTCTCAGGTCTGGAGAGGGTCCATTTTAGGCTTTGAAAGTGCGCATCTCAGTTCCGGAAAGACACATGTCTGCTCTTAGGCCAGGTAAGGGCCCATCTCAGGTCCAGAGAAGGCCCGTATAATTTGGCCCTGAAAGAAAAAAGGTCTGGAGAGGATTGGGAATCTTTAAGCTGGAAAAGGACCGTTTCGGTAAATTCGGCCCAGAAAGGCCCCATGGCTGGTTAGGGCTCATCTTACCCTTGCACTCAGACATGGCATGATCAATGATGGCTCACATGCAGACCAGAAAGGGCCCATCTCAGATCTGGAAAGGGTCCATCAAAGTCGTAGAAATCCCCCCCCCCCTGTCTTGAGTTTGGGAATAGTTCAATTTAGGCCCGGAAAGGGCCCATCTCAGGTCTGGAAAAGGCCAATCAGAGGTCTTGAAAGGACCCATCTTTAGACCAGAAAAGGACCATCATCGGCTCAGATGCCTATTGTCTCAGAAAGCTGCCCATCTGGCATCTCGGGGGGGGGGGGGAAAGGCCCATTTTGCAAAAAAAAAAATGGAGGGAAAATGTCCCCTGCCCCCGGGCGTAGTGGGTTACGGCAGGTGTCAGCAGAGTACGGGGGGCGGGGCATTTACAAAAATATACATGAATTCAATAAAAATGAGTTGAGGCAGAACAAAAGCCTTGGTCGAATGAATCCTAGATCCGCTTTTGTCATCATAATTCGTGGTCCCATTGTTTTTAAGATTTGTGTGAGAGGTTTTGGTAATTGGTGGTATATAGCAGCGGCGGAGGCGGGGGAGGGGGCAAGAGGGACAAGTTCCCCCCCCCCCCCAACTCCAGCAGAATTGAACATTAACCCGCCATTGACGGGGGGAGGGGCGGGCGTTTAACGCCCCCCTGATAAATTTGCGTAATAGCTCAAAAACCAATAGCGCTATCAACGTGAAACTTCGGGTACTTTCTTCTAAATTACGTTTACGTCTTTTGTGGAAAAATAAAGCAACTTCGTCCAACAAATTTCGAGTTATATCGAATTTGGTGACGTCACTATACACGAATTTTACACCAAAATCAGCTAACATGTAACAGACCGTACAAATGCCATATTTTGAGCAAAATGCAATCCAAAAACGTCAAAAGATAGAAAATGGCAATGGCTACAACATAGCTATCTCGGATAAAAAAGTTTTTTGACCCCCAAAAATAAAAAATAAATGAATGAAAATGCCCACAAAATCAAATTTGTCAGAGCTATTAAAAAAGACGGAATAAATGTCGGAGAGCCACATATGGGAAACTACCATACCAAATTTCAGAATGGTATCACCATTGTTACTGACTTATGGCATCTAAAGTATGGGTAATTCATGACGTCATATTTAACAATTGCGTTGTTTGCCTTTTATTGACCAGATACAGACAAATAAATGGCACCACTGTATTTCGGAGACAAAACTGGTCTAGAAACATGCCTTTTTTATTTAGATTGATCAATTTCAAATATTGACCTCCAGTGACCTGAACTTGACATTAACTAGACGTAAATGAAGTCAGGTGGTAAAGTGACTATCACTATCGAATTATACGTGGAAAATAAGTCATAAAATATGTGTTGCATGACTTTCGTAGATATTTTGAGCATAGTCACCTTTTGTGACCTGACCTTGACATTGATCTTCGCCAACAATCTCACTTTAGCTCATGCGGGATGTGTATCATACCTTTGGCCGGACTTTGGGTGATCATGGTCGTAATCGAAGGCTTTGGATGGAAAGTATGGCACATAAACTCAAATACGTCGATTTTGACCTTTGACCTGACCGTGACCTCACTTTGACATTTTTGAGTATGCTTTAGATTCGTCTCTTTGAGATTTCGATTGACGCATTGCGCGTCTCGCTGCGATCATTGGGTCGGAAGATAACCAGGGGGAGTAACGCCCCCCCCCCCATTCAATGGCGTTCTGCGACCCCAGTCAATGCCGGGTAACCCTTTGGCGTTGCATGAAAAGAATATACTTCCAAAAATCAACTTTCCCCCCTAACTATGAAGAGCTTCCGCCGCCCCTGATGTTGTCATCCCCTCTGCCCCCTTCCCTTGTTAGACCCCACGGCATCACTAGCGGATCCAGGGGGGAGGGGCAAAGCGGCAATACGTCGCCACTGCCCAGACCAAATACAATTACTAGGGACAAATCCAAGTACGCATGTACTTTAACATGGGACCATATTAGGGATGGATGAAAATTACAAATTTTGAATTACCTACAATTAAAAAAAAAAACGAAACAGAACAGTGAAAATAAATACAAATTAAACCAAATTCCATTTTTTTTAATGAAAATTAAAAACATTTTTTTTTGGGGGGGGGGCATCAGCCAATGCTAAGGGGCCCACTTCGCTTAGCCTCCCCCCCCCCCGTCACAAAATCCTGGCCGCGCCCCTGATTGCAGCGCCTCAGCACGCCACCAATGAACCGACTCAATGGAATGGGTCGATTCAGAACGTCAAAATAATTGGTCTGGGGGCCGCTGACGCAATCTCAGTCTTATCACAGTATAAGACACATATCACAGTCACAGTCTTATCACAGTCACAGTCTAAGAACGCATCGGATTTCATTTCATTGTGCATTTATAGCTGATTCTCCATAGCAAAAGTTCCTTAGTCTTTCTTTAAAATCAGAAAATATGACAATTTTCGGCAGACTTCAAGAGTTATGTATGGGGGGGATGACCCCTTCGGCTTGTTTAGATCCGCCATTGCGCAAATTACCGATGTGCTGCGGTTCCCAGCCGTTCGAGGGACGGCGGATTGGCTGCACACTACCGCCAGCCGCAGTGGCGTCGCCACGGTTTTCGAACTTGTTATACGGACACCATGACATCGAACCTTTCGAGCGGGGGGGGGGGGGGCGACGTGATCTTTTACAGGGGTGTCAATATGGTGTTTCAAGAAAACCAGTCACTTTCATAAATGGGATTTTTAACGTTGAGATAGCAGTTTTGAAGGCCATGTCGAGAAATCACTTACTGCATACTCTGGTTGTAAGGACTCTCCTGTTGAATATATTAGATGTTTTGTCCTGTCATTCAGCGTTGTCAAAAAACGTAGCGCTGTGTCGAGAAGCTTCATATGTAAGCATGTGATAAAAGCAGCGTCACTGGACCAGCGAGCGAACCCTTCGCCACTGACAATATTATCCCAGTTGTGTAATGTGTATGGTGTAAGCAATGATGAGATAATCATTACATTTGTGCTTACTAATTATATAAATATTTATTGTAACAAAATTCCTAGATTTTTACAGCTCACTTCTATTCTTCTTTCGAAACACACAATGTAGAGGACCAAACACCATATCCTCCTGCGACCAAAGCGCTAGCTGGAACTCTCACCCTGTTCCGAGGGATATGGGAGCCGGGACGAATTTTTCAGAGGCCCACCGAGGGAGTTGAACCCCGGTCCCCGGCACAGAAAGCAAATGTCATACCACTGTGCCAGATTGCTACCCCGAAGCACACAATATCATACATAACATACGTCATTTTCGAATTCTGCACCACCTTCGCAATCTATACCTACTGCAAATCCGTGTCTATGTTCTCGAAATATATTGCTTTCGAATTTGTTTTGGGTATATCTGGATAATTTAGCCAAAGATTTTAAGATAAAAAATAGCCGAAAAGTGGGGCGGTCATGGCCTCCCGGCCCCTTGTTCCTACGCTTGTGATAGTTTCGCTCAGTTCAATATTGAGGTTACCAGAGGTCATAAAGTCAAATTTTCCAAGTTTAGGACTTCGCTCCAGAAACACACCAAATATCTCAACTATAATAGCTTGGAACAAACGGAGAAACGCAATCGGAAGCTCTTCAAAAATGATATCGCTTAGGTGTCCTCAAATTTATATAAGGTCAATAGTAAATAGTAGGCTCCAGAGGTAACCAAAGGTCATGTTGGCATTTTCTTCCCAAAAGTTGTTTTGTGCATAACTTTTTACCTAATGCAGATAGGACAATAATTTTAACACCATCGTGTTTGCCTCGTCAAGACAATCCGAACCATACTTATGGTGACCTGATCGGGTCCAGTTCAAAATATGACCTCAGGTCAAGGTCATTTGGTGACCCAGGTTGGTCATGTTGCATATATGGGGAGACGCATCTCGACGAGATAAACACTGTGGTATCAGTCATACGTCTCTAGCTAGCATGTCCCTAGTTCTCCCGTTTGTTCCTTGCATTTCCTAAAATTTCAGGAGTCACATCCAAACGCCCCCCCCCCCCCTCTCCCAAGGCCATAGAGACTAGGTAGACCCGTCCGGGGTAGGCAGCGAAATACGTGATGTCACGGGCACGTGACGTCACACACTCCCTATTCAAATAGTGCTAAATCGGCCTACTTTCGCTTCCTACCATGTGCATACCTTAGGTGCCAGAGGGATCAATTGAGCACTAAATAATAGATTAAAACGTCCTCTACAGCTCGCTTTTGGGACATTTTCTCCTAAATTGCAAGGGTGAGCCGCTAGACGATGTCAAAGCGAGGCATGCAACCGAGCGAGGCCCATGCCCATATAAGGCAATGTTTGGATTTTGGCCACGGGGAACTGTCGCTGGATGCTGTTTTTGGTTGAAGTGCTAATTTTGTATTATTTCACCTGGTTGTTGATGAAGTAAGGTGACTTGAGGATACTTTGTAGTAGTATCTATCAGGTGAAAGTATTTTTACATCTGGATTACACTTATTTCACCTACAATTATGTTGAAGATCGTTGAGTGACGAATGCGCCACCGTATATAAACATGGCGGCCGCGCCTGGTCGAAGGCGTAATTCTTTTGGTAGACCGAGAAGTGCCACGAGACGGTCTACGAAAGGAAATACGCTTCTCCCGATTCGGCCACCCCATTGGTGGAAATCGAGCTGGAAAGTGACGCCATGGGACAGGGTGGACACGTTACAGAGATAGCCATGACACCCCCTGGCCCTCTCCAGCACGGCGCGCGTTAGGACTAATACACTGTGTTTGGATCCATGTAAAATATAACGCCGTGCATCAGCGTTGTCAGCGCTAGGAGGAAGCCAAATACAGTTCAGTAAAATTACGGCCTAACCATTTATGTTCACTGGCGGATCCATCCCCTCTCCGTGGGGGGGGGGGGGCATCTTTTTGTGGCAAAAAGTACCCCCATTCTTTTATCGGCAGATTTGTGCTGGTCACCTTATTTGGTATTCGAGCTTAAGAAGTTCCCTTTTCAAATTCACAAAAATGTATTTTGTGGATTTTGCTTTCGATTTTTTTTTTGGCGGGGTTAAAAACAAACAAAAAACGAAAATCCGAGATGGCCATTTCGAAGAGAATGTCATTTCCTTTCTTTTGACACTTTTATTTGCAATTTGTGTCAAAATTCTATGTTTTACGATTGTTCAAACATTTATCGTTTTTCCACCAAAAATGGCATGACATGGCGTCATTAAAACGTCATTATCTCCCAAAATACTACATCAATTCAATTGGAATTTGGCGAGGAAACGTAAAACTGGTGCAGGGATAAGGTACTAAAAGTTTTACGTTGATATCTATAATAGTTTTCAAGTTATTGAGAACATCCGGGAGGGGAGCAGATTCTGCCCCCCCCCCTCCCATTGGGGCGCGGATTAAAGGAAATAGTTCACCTTGGGAATTTTTTACCCAACACGATTTGATTATATTTGTTAATACAATGTCTTTTATATTGTCAAAAATGGCCTTATATCGCGCCGATTCAGGACAGAAGGCCGTACATTTTTATTGTTTATCAAAACTATATGCATACTCTCTGAGTCAGAGTCCTGACGTCACGCGAATGTAAACAATGGTTCAGCCAATCAGATTCGAAAGTAGTCGCGTAAAGATAGACTCGCATTGAAGATGTGCCAACCGGCGGCCGGCGATCGCTTGCTAGCACCAGCTGCAAGCTGATTGGCTGATGGGATAGCCTCTGCCCGGGCTAGAACCAGTACAATATTCTTTCGCCAGCACCGCATTCCTTCGCCAAAAACTCAAATATATTCGGCTGGAGTCTTTTCAGTCAATAAAACTTGCAGATAGGGGTTTCCCAACACGGGCTACAAAACTGCTATCTCAGTTTAAAACTAATGTTGAAGGTGAACTATTTCCTTTAAGTGTCTTAAAGGAAATGGTTCACCTTCAACATTCGTTTTAAACTGAGATAGCAGTTTTGTAGCCCGTGTTGGGAAACCCCTATCTGCAAGTTTTATTGACTGAAAAGACTCCAGCCGAATATATTTGAGTTTTTGGCGAAGGAATGCGGTGCTGGCGAAAGAATGTTGTACTGGTTCTAGCCCGGGCAAAGGCTATACCATCAGCCAATCAGCTTGCAGCTGGTGCTAGCAAGCGAATCGCCGGCGGCCGGTTGGCACATCTCCAATGCGATTCTATCTTTACTTTCTATCTTTACTTATACTTACTTTATCCTTACTTACTTTACTTTCGAATATGATTGGCTGAACCATTTTGTACATTCGCGCGACGTTAGGACTCTGACTCAGAGAGTATGCATATAGTTTTGATAAACAATAAAAATGTACGGCCTTCTGTCCTGAATCGGCGCGATATAAGGCCACTTTTGACAATATAAAAAGAAATTGTATTAAAAAATATAATCAAATCGTGTTGGGTAAGAAATTTACAAGGTGAACTATTTCCTTTAAAGGGACATTCCCACCTTAACATTAGTTTTGAGTTGAGATAGCCATATATTGTTGGATTTGCCTTGAAATTAAGTAGGGTAGCAGTTAAAACAACCACATTGGTCTATTCGAAAAGAAATTCGAGCTTGGTCTTGATAATTGTAACAAATAAACCCCACGTCTATTTGAATAGGGGTTTAAAGCCGATGACGTCCTCTCTCTTTACCCAATGGTGATGATAGTCGACTTGTTTTAAGGTAAACCTTGGATATATTTACGCGTTTCGTTTCTCGATCGCTGGGTGTATTATATTTACCGTGGGTTATATCATGATAACTAGACTTCTATAAAGTGAAACTCTAATGCAATTTGTAAACGATGCCAAGAATTCGATGTGTGGTATGTGGAGCTTTCAGTGACAAGACTTCGGTGGTCAAGTGAGTGCGACACACTTTACCTGGTACCTGCTTGTATTTGAATCGCCAGAATTGTCTGCCAAAAATTGTGCCAAACTTTGGCAGCGTAAAGGATTTATCTATAGCTCTATTTAGTTCAATAATGACGTCATCAACCCTAATTTTAAAAACTTAATTATTATAAATTGAGTGAAGTTTTCGAGAAAAAAAATATCACCATCGTTTTCAGCAGCACTTACTTCATATTTTCGGGTACAACCGGCGTATATTTGACAACTTTCAGAAAGGTGGCAATGTCCCTTTAAAGGGACACTCCCACCTTCCAAAAAGTTGTCAAATGTACGCCACTTGTGGTGCAAAATATGAAGTAATTGTTGCCGAACACGATTATGGCATTTGTTTCTCGCAAACAGTGCTCAATTTCATAAAAACTTCAGTTTTAATATTTGTGTTAATGCCGTCATATTGAGCTCTAAAGAGCTATACAGAAATCCTTTACGCTGCCAAAGTATGACACAATCATTTCGAGACAATTCTGGCGCTTTGAATACAAAACAAACCAATTACCAAACCATTTGAAACACGCAAATATCTCCAAGTCTAACCTTAAAACAAGTCGACCGTCATCTCTATTTGGTAAAGAGAGGTGACGTGATCGGCTTTAGACCCCTATTCAAATACAAGTGGGGTTTATTCGTTACAATTGTCAAGACCGAGCTCGAATTTCCTTTTGATTAGACATATGTGGTTGTTTTAACTGCTACCCTACTGAATTTCAATGCAAATCCAACAACATGGCTATCTCAACTCAAAACTAATGTTAAGGTGGGAGTGTCCCTTTCAGCGAAAACTCGTCCTGAGTGAAAAGTAAAAGTCACATACATATAAATTAAGCTTTAACACAAACTTTGGATATTTTTCAACCAAACTAGGCCCTTCATTCAACAATGCAAACAGTCATTTTGCTTTTTTTTACAGTTTTTGCAAACTCTTGCAAAGGGCGCATTTAGGCACAGCGTGCCCTAATTGCGACATGTACGGGCGCATTTAGGTGACCTGCCATGCCAATGTACTTCTACATTATAATTCATCGTGGCATATATACGAAATTAATCTGTTTGGTTGTACATATTTCATACGGGATTAATCCATGAAATGAAGTTCTATGTGTAGTCCAAAAATAGATAAAGAAAATGAAATCAGGAAATTTGACAAATTTCGGTAAGTTTCAGCTTTTGGGGGATTATTGTCCCAAGGGACCCCTTGGCTCCTCCCACGCTCACCGGCATTTGTCGCAAAGTTCCCCGAAAAGCATTGGGTCCGCGGATTATCACAATGAACTCATGAATTAACACCAGAGGGCATAATGAGCCCAACATTACTCCACTTTGGACTCCAGTTACCATCAACTATCGTGTCAAAAACAATCGCATGACATCAGGTCAGTGGAACATCAGCGACCAATATCAAGCGAGTGACAGTAAATTGCAAACAGGTTAACCTAGAGGTAGTGCCTCTCGAACATATTTCGTGGAACCACAGGTTGCAATTTTACCTGTACCCTAAATATACCATGGGCGCATTTTGTATGGGCGCAATTTGGAATTCACGGTATCTTTGGAGAAAGGCGATTATTCCTAATAGGCTGTCTTTTTATATAGTGTTTTGTTTAATATTAATGTAGACACATGCCTTATGCAAATACAAAACACTTAGGCTTGTTCCAGCTTTACCAAAATTTACAACAGGGCGGTCAATATGCTTATTCCGGATAAGAAAACACAACAATTCAAATATTGGGTTCCTGTGTAAATAGGACGCGACCTTCGCTTGTAGACCGTAGGCTGAAAAATGATGAAATAATCCTGGGGATGAATAATATAGGTTCCAAAATTTAATGGAAATGGTACTTATTGAGATATCGGCGTGGGCGCATTTAGGAAACCTGGCGCAATATGGTCACTCTCCCCTACTGGTTCTAGCCCGGGCAGAGGCTATACCATCAGCCAATCAGCTTGCAGCTGGTGCTAGCAAGCGAATCGCCGGCCGCCGGTTGGCACATCTCCAATGCGAGTCTATCTTTACGCGACTACTTTCGAATCTGATTGGCTGAACCATTTTTTACATTCACGTGACGTCAGGACTCCGACTCAGAGAGTATGCATATAGTTTTGATAAACAATACAAATGTACGGCCTTCTGTCCTGAATCTGCGCGATATAAACCCATTTTTGACAATATAAAAATAAATTGTATTACAAAATATAATCAAATCGTGTTGGGTAACAATTTTCCAAGGTGAACTATTTCCTTTAAGTGTCACCGGGGCTGCTTGAATTGCATCAGGTGCGCCGTTTTGTCTATCATTGAAAGAAAAGAATACATACAAACTTCAAATTCAATCACTCGAGAGAAGAAAAAAAACTTCCTTTTTCATGAAGTTTTCTCATAAGATCATTGTTTTTCACGTTCAGTGCAGGGAACGCGCGGGGGGGCATACTTGTATTGAATGCCCGTCTCAGATTCCTGTGGGGAAGGCATTTGCCCCTGATGCCACCCTCTCCCCCCTGGATCCACCAGTGCCAGCAACTACCGCCAAGGAGAGCCTCTGCCAGACACTTAACCCTATTCCCTGCGGGGGCAGATTCTGCCCCCCCCCCCCCCCCCCGGTGTTTTTTTTCTTCACTTGCCGCTTCTAAACCGTTAAAGGAAATAGTTCACCTTGGAAATTTTTCCCAAACACGATTTGATCATATTTTTTAATACAATTTCTTTTTATATTGTCAAAAATGGCCTTATATCGCGCTGATTCAGGACAGAAGGCCGTAAATTATTATTATTTATCAAAACTATATGCATACTCTCTGAGTCAGGGTCCTGACGTCACGCGAATTTAAAAAAATGGTTCAGCCAATCAGATTCGAAAGTAGTCGCGTAAGGATAGACTCGCATTAGAGATGTGCCAACCGGCGGCCGGCGGTTCGCTTGCTAGCACCAGCTGCAAGCTGATTGGCTGATGGTATAGCCTCTGCCCGGGCTAGATCCAGCACCACATTCTTTCGCCAGCACCGGATTCCTTCGCCAAAAAAATCAAATATATTCGGCTGGAGAGTCTCTCCAGTCAATACAACTTGCAGATATGGGTTTCCCAACACGGGCTACAAAACTGCTATCTCAGTTTAAAACTAATGTTGAAGGTGAACTATTTCCTTTAAGCCTAGCGTCTTGAAACTTTGTGAATATTCCCAACTTTGAATAGCACGTCTTGTGTCAACATCTAGACAGCAGAGGCGGTACCAGGCTCCTGTTTAGGGGAGGGTGTTACGAATGCGGTTGTGCGGCGCATACTTCATTCGTAGTTTGCGGTGCAATAAATGCGTCAGAAACATTTCCAATGCAATATGCATCATACATACTGGGAGTATACATGTTTGTTGGCAGAGGCGCACTCAGGTACAAACAAGGGGAGGCGATAATATACCTCAAATTAGGTCCAACTTCAAATTAGTAAGATGATAAATGCGTTACTCGCATGGTGCCCCCACGCTGTTTTCCTGGATCCGCCTATGCGCGATATATTACATTTTACAAATTACAGCAAGTAATGTCCACATGTGACGTTCGTGTCGACCCAAACAATCACGAACAGAACAAATTTGTTATCAGAAAATGCCCCCCCCCCCCCATTTTACATCCCCTGAATACGCCTATGATTTTTGATTTTGGTATTTATCTTTTGGTATATTGAAGACCAGTACATTTTAAAGGAAATAGTTCACCTTCAACATGGGTTTTGAACTGAAATAGAAGTTTTGTAGCCCGTGTTGAGAAATCCTTATCTGGAACTTTTCTTGGCTGAAAAGACTCCAGCCGAAGATATTTGACTTTTTGGCGAAGGAAAACGGCGCATATATGATGTACCGTACAGTCTGAAAGTGTCACCACTGCCATGGAGCATGCGCAGACCAATAACGCACACCATACAATCAATAATTTACAACCTTCTGTCCTGAATTGGCGCAATGTAGGACCATTTTTAAAAAGAAAAAAAGAAACTGTATTAAAACAATATAATAAAATCGTGTTCTGAAAAAAATCCGAAGGTGAACTATTTCCTTTAAGCTCAAAAACGTTTGGGACATGACAATCGGTCAAACGACATGGCCGCCACGACCTTTCAACAAACACCCCAAATTTACGTATTTTTGCCCCCTTTTTCTATTTTTGAACACAAAATAAATTTCGGGCCCCCAAATCTTGTCATGACGAATAGAATAGCATTTTCCCCATCGAAATCGACCGAGCAGTTCTCGAGATCTCTGGGGGCAGAATCTGCCCTCCCGCAGGTTGACGTAATTTTGGCCGCCCGCAGGGAATAGGGTTAATGGAATTCATTTTCCCATTTCCCAAATTTGTATAAGCAATTGCGAAAGTTGTGTCATGCCGCGAAATTTCCGGTTTCTGACTGTGGATAGCTGGATTTTGACTGCTGCAAAGACATTTTTTACGATTTTACGATAAATTGGGAACGCGCTGGGGGGCATACTTGTATTGAATGCCCCCCTCCAGATTCCTGCCGGGGGGGGGAAGATTTTCCCCTGATGCCCCCCTGGATCCGCCAGTGTTTATGTTACTGGACTAGTGACTAACACGAGAGTGTTGTGTTTGGCTCCCTCGCGTATTTCGCAATATCTCGTAATCTACCGCAAATATCGTCCCCAAACTTTCAGTACCCGCTTTCACATCAAGCACCGCTCACTAAACGGCTAAACGTTTTAGCAATGACAAGGGCAAAATGTCACTGCCTCTTGCCATTTTTGCACATACTCCCATTCCGAACTCTGCAGACGAAAAACGTTAAAACTTCATTCCAACTGGCCATTTGTGCGTTCAAGTTAGGGAAGGGACAGGACAATAAGATGTTTGTTTTTCTGTTGAGAAATAAGTCCCATGAATAGAGGTAATTCGTCACGATTCGTCACAAATAGTCCATCTGACGATAATTTTAATATAAACATTTCCGGTATCGATGTCTCTAATTATGCACCTGCAAATGGTTCCGCAAACTTGTACGGACAGTCCGTACAAGTTTTGGAAGGTTCACCAACTTGTACGGACACTGTCCGTACTGTCCGTAGCGGTGGCGACGCCCATGGCCAGCCGACAAGGGATTTGTCCATGATTGTGTATGCGTAATCAGATTCAATACGTATACAATTATATAATATGCACCCAAAAAATCAACTACTTACACAAGACGAAATATTGACCTATATTTGCATGCATTGACGATGACACCCCACTGATACCGGAGGAGATACATGTCTGTCGGTGTATACAAAAAGAATGCACATGAATGCACGGTTATCCTCAATACTGATGTCGACAAATAAGCATGCTGCAGATTTAAAAGAGCAGCTCGATGTCGAACGCTGATGCGATATCAGATAAGCACGCTCACTCCCAGTTGCTATGTAGTGCTCACGTACAATTCGTCTGAACTGGCCATCCGCAGGTCGTCCATCAACACTCAACAGTGAACACGACCGCATCCTTCAATGGCCTCCAAACGTGCTAACTATTCCAAAGATTAATACAGTTAAGCGGATAGACAGCAAACACTGAGATGGAGTGGATAACACACGCTCGTTGCTTTCCGAAAATTAAACACACTTCGGGAAATGACGACAGAATGCTGTATGTACGTATGCATGTAAGTGTGCTTGAAGCATAATAATGGCGGTGTTAATATCCACCGGATTACAGATCACATTTGTTCGCGTTTTGGGACTCTAGAACTGGTCAATGGTCATTGCAATGTGATTGCTCGAATGTCCAGTCCCGTGACAAGCGACAGAACTTCCAAACCGACATATACATTATACAATACAATGAGACTGATAATATATATTATCAGCTCTAGAGCTAACATACTCCATATGATTGATCTTTCGAAAACATGACAGATATAATGGAAATCGGCCTGGTGTATGGTTTGCCGAAAGTAAATAGGTTCATATAATCTGCACGGCACACAACCAGACTGGTTATTGATTCAACTTTTGTTTTGGAACGATTCAATAATTATTAATTTTGGAATCTGAATGATTCAATCACCGTTCGATTCACGGAAATTTTGAGAATTGATTCTTTCCGATTCAAAGAATCAAAAAATATTTTAACCGATTCACGTTTGATTCAACATTTAAATATGTGGTAAATTTATGTAAAATCAATATAAATGGAAACATACATATATATGATCATTAAAACATTGTTATTGCAATACTATTTCAGTATAAATGAATGTAGTCACTGGGACTGCATGTATTTGCACAATTTACCAGTGTACTTGAATCGTTAAATATTTTGATTCAATCAGCCTTGATTTGATGCGGGTTTTGATTCAATCACGATTCATGAATCAAAAGGTCTGGTGGTGAATACTTTTTTTTAAAAGGAATTTTGATTGAACGATTCCAATCGATTCAATCAGTGTCGAATCAATAACCAGTCTGCACAAAACACGCCCACATGAAGAAAACCAGAAAGTCAGATGTGACCAAACGTCCGCAATTCATAACGAACGCGACTAGCTGTACCACATTGCCTCCAGCGTTTACTGGTCATGCAAAACTAGCTTAGACTCCCCACACCTCATAGGAGAATTCCAGACACTTTAAGACACTTGCCATTCAAAAAAGAGTTTCTCGCATGAAGTGGAATGACGGTCAATAAAAACATGCATGCCCACATGAAACAGGGACCCATGCCAGAATGCGCATCAATGGCGGAATGTTCAAATCATCCAGACAAACGGCTCTATTTACAAGAGCTTTCAAGCGTGGTGCAAGTTCAATATGTTCGGTGTGAACACTATGTGCAACTTAACATTGTTACCTTGCTTGCCCCATGCATGTACGATATAAAATAGTCATGACACTGCATATGCTACGCTAGAAATACTGTTCACAGCACACATTATACCACAGGTACAGAGACATCCCACTACAGATCAACCCCGTGGTGACAGGACACCAGCTATCCCTATATATTCGGTTACAATCTACTTGCGCGGTATTTAATTATATATGGATTGTGCAAATTTAGCAATACCAGCAGACACGAATGAAACAATACGTTTTCATCATTATTTGGTAAATCGAGAACGACTTGTTCACACTTGCTGAGTAAAATCTACGCCAGTAACCACTAAAATCATATCAATCGTTGATCATGGTTGTGGAGAAAGGGACTGCCTTTGTCCTGGCAATGGATAATCGATATAGACGAGCCATCCTCCTGGAATACCCACCAGCACCACACCCCCCCCCCCCCGCTCAGACTGACCAGATGATGGGCGGCCCCAGCCGACACCGACGGCTGTCGTGGCCTTTCCCGGCCGACACCGCCGGCTGCCGTGGCCTTTCCCGGCCGACAGGCGCCGGCTGCCGTGACCTTTCCCGGCCGACCGGCGCCGGCTGCCGTTGCATTTCCCGGCCGACAGCCGCCGGCTGCCGTGGCCTTTCCCGGCCGACAGGCGCCGTCTGCCGTGGCCTTTCCCGGCCGACAGCCGCCGCCGCTCGGCACGTGCGCGGCGCCGCCTCAGTTGGTGCTCAGCGCAGAGTAGTGGTACTGCTCGGCGCGGCGGCGGCGGCAGTACAGCACCACGGCGGCCACCAGCAGCACCAGCAACAGGCCGCACACGAGCACGGCGCCCACGATCAGGCCGGCCGGCGACGGCGGCGCTGGCGCCGGCCGCACGGCGCAATCGGCCGCCACGTCGGCCGGCCGGACGGGCGCCGTCAGGTCGAGGAACGCCTCCCAGGGACACTGGACCGTACAGTTGGGCAGCCGCAGCGGGTACGGCTCCACGGTCGTGTCGTTACGGTAGAAGAGCTGTACGAAGAAGGCGCCGGCCGGGTCGCGGTGCAGCTCCAGGATCACGCAGCTGGCCAGCGGCGGCGCGACACCGTTGTAGACGCCGAGCGCGGCGAGCAGCGCCGCCACGGTGAAGTCGTGCGCAGAGTACATGAACATCTGTCGGTTTAGAGGCTCCAGCGTGCCGGCCACGGCGTCGCTCATGTGCTGGGCCATGTCGGCGAGCAGCGCGCCGCCGCCGAGCCGCCGCAGCTGCTGCGTGTGGCTGAACAGCTGGAACACCACGTCACTGAGCGACCGCAGCAGCTGCGGGTAGACCGTGCGGTTGAAGGCGGGCAGCCGGCGGCGGGTCCACTCGGGGATGGCCAGGCCGTGACGGTCCTCAATCCAGAGAGTGTCGTACAGCCCGGACAGCTTCTCCAAGTTATCCACCTCCACGTCCACGCCGCGCAGATAGTCGAACAGCGGCGCGTACTGGCGGTTCAGCTGGCGCACGTATTCGGAGCAGTCGAGCGCTCTGCGGGCCTCCCGGTACCGCTGGCAGGCGTCGACGAAGCGGAGCTTGAAGTCGTCTTTCTTGGGCCGCGTGTGCACGGGGATCGGCTGCCAGGCGAGGTCGGCGCTCCAGACGTCACGTCCCTGCGGCGGGTACAGGGCGGCAAGGTTCACCTGGGCCGACATCAGCGTCCGGTCCACGTCCGACGACTCCACATGTGTGTAGTTCCTGTGGTAGAGCGGGTGGAGGAAGCCGGCGTAGCGCCGCCGCAGGAAGCCGCCCAGCTCGTACTGATTGTTCTTGCCCTCGTTGGTGAGCTGGCCAGGGCCCTGCCACCAGTGGGCGGCGTTCGTGTCGTTCGGGTATAAGTGGATGGGCGTGCGCGCGCCGTGCCGGTACAGCACCTGCACCAGCTGCAGGGTGGTGGTGTTGTGTGCCGACAGACAGGGGCCGACGACGGCCAGCAGGCCCAGCAGAAACACCGACACGCGCATCACCGAGGGAGAAGTAAGGTGCCTGGAATGATGTGTGGAATGATCACTGGAATGTGCCGGTACCTGGTCCCTGAAACGAGGAGGAAACTATATTTAATACACATACAAGCAACAATCCAATTACCCATGTTCCATGTAGCGTCATTCACCTTTACGACTTCACAAGCCAACTATCTGCCAGCCAAGAGTCAATATATATATATATATATATATATATATATATATATATATATATATATATATATATATATATATATATATATATATATATATATATATATATATATATATATATATATATATATATATATATATATATATATATATATATATATATATATATATATATATATATATATATATATATATATATATATATATATATATATATATATATATATATATATATATATATATATATATATATATATATATATATATATATATATATATATATATATATATATATATATATATATATATATATATATATATATATATATATATATATATATATATATATATATATATATATATATATATATATATATATATATATATATATATATATATATATATATATATATATATATATATATATATATATATATATATATATATATATATATATATATATATATATAATATATATATATATATATATATATATATATATAAATATATATATATATATATATATATATATATATATATATATATATATATATATATATATATATATATATATATATATATATATATATATATATATATATCATACATACACAATACGCATTCACTTAGGACCAGTAAAACGACTACTAGGTTGGAAACCGAGAAAGCCGTTCCAAAAGAGAATAGCTCCCATTGAGAGGTTTCGTGTACTTTGGCTGGAAGTGGTATCTTGAACTGAAGAATATTGGAGAAATGAGCATGTTTCTTATCTGCTTGTGACGCTACGGCGTCATGCAACTGAGTTATCACTGCTGCTGGCTCGGAAAATACAGTCGCTGACAACGACCAGCCACGATGCGCGGGCGGCTGAACGGGGTACTTGGGCATTGTGAATAAGGGGCCGGTATCAGAGAGCGTACCGACCGGCATCACCCAATACCGGGCCGCGATTGATCTGTATTCGAAGTCCGAAACCACCTCATTCCGATCCTTCTTCGGTACTGCGTCGAATTTACTGAGCGGAATCGATCCCGATTCCGTGCCAAGTCAGATGGGTCTGATTCCGAATACTATTCCAACAGATACTTTACTAGAAGAATTGATTCCGAATCCCATTCCAGGGCACCTAAAAAGCTTGATTCCAAATCCGATTCCAATTGAATTACACTCTGCATAACAAAATGTATGATCAATGATCATACATATTGTACAAATGACACGAATGACACGAATAGCCGTATTAAATACACTGTATATTTAACCCATTTGTGACCGAGCATATAAGGAGAATTAATTATTTGGAACGATTGTAACAATTGTAATTTCAAACTGGCTTTAAAATAATGATTGCTAAATTTAGTTTATAACGTGTTTTACCAGCTGGGGCATTCCATGACAGTTCGACCAAGCCATAACGACCTACATCTCAGACCAAGCCATACCGCCCTACATCTCAGACCAAGCCATAACGCCCTACATCTCAGACCAAGCCATAACGCCCTACATCTCAGACCAAGCCATAACGCCCTACATCTCAGATTTCAATAAAACTACGTGTCTGGGGTTATCTGGGCCGTAGATTCACGCTGTGAAATTTTAAGCCCCGTCCGTCGAATGGGTTGCGAGTTATAGCCTCAGGCATTGTTTTTATATCGCGCAAAGCTCTAATTTTCAGCGGGAAATATCTCCCATCGCAATCCGAGTCATACAAACATACGAGTATATATCATCAGAATCATCATGAACCATATATTAATATGATATAAATACTTTTAGAAAATTCCAAAATTATGGAATTTCAACACGATATATTAGGTAAAATCACGTGATTATATAGGGGGGGGGGCGGAGGGGGGGGGGGGGGGGTCCGTATGATCAGCTAGTGTCGATTTTTGTTGTCAATATGCCCCGCCACACAGGCGGCCGCCAGACGTTTGCGGCGGAGGCGGTTTGATAGTTTCAGACAGACATTGGTCAATGCCAGTTCTTGTCATTATAAGGCTGAGGTTTGTATATGATGGCGCTAAAGGTATATGACAAAATCCATCACGAAGTTCTGTTTTAACAGCCTATTTAAATCCCTCAAATGACAATGCACGCACGCTCCGCAAACGCGATCAGGAATTGCAGCGCCACATAGTATGTGGCCATTTCAAATTCGGAATGTTACCATGCCAGAATCGACTTCGATACATAAGTCTTCGATGGTAAACAAAATTGGAGATAGTTTTTTTTTTCTTCTAAATATTGTATTTATAGTTTTGTGTTTGAAAACAAAATGGTCACCAGCACGTCTTTGGTAATAACTTTGCACGTAATTGTGATAGAGCTCAATTCAACGGCACTATGTTTATCTCGGCGATCTGATTTCAATTATATATAACATGAGCCTTGTAGTCGCTCTGTGACCTCAAAGTCACCGTGTCACGTGACCTGAGGTCACCCGGTAAAGCCCACGTCAGATCGACCAAGCCATAACACCCTACATCTCAGATTTCGATAAAACTACGTGTCGTGGTTATCTGGACCGTATATTAACGCTGTTGAATTTTCAGCCACGTCCGTCGAATGGGTTTCTAGTTATAGCCTCAGGCATCTTTTTGATGTCGCGCAAAACTCTAATTTTCAGCGGACGATATCTCCCATCCAAATCATGGGAGTCATATAAACTTATATATCATCAGAATCGTCAGAAACCGTAGATTAATAAGATTTTGTATCCCGAAAAATTTGCATTTTAACATGTGATCTCAGGTCAGATCACGTAATTTTATAATGTGGCAATTTAAAATTCGTTTTTTTTCCATACCAAAATCGACTTTGATATATAAGTATTTGATGGTAAAAAATTAGAGATTTCTATAAAAAAAATATTTTTTTTGAATTTGGAAAAATAATCGTCACCGTCTTTGGTAATAACTTTGCACGCAATTGTGCTAGAGAGCTTAACTCAACAGCATTATATTTACCTCGTCGAGCTGCATTCAATGATACATAACATGACTCATGCAGGTCACTCCATGACCTCAAGGTCACGTGACCTGAGGTTGATTAACGAAATCACCTGGCTTTATTATGCAATAGATAATTTGTTGGAATTTTTCGTTTTATTTGACAAAGTTGAACATTTGTATATTTATAAGACACTTTTAGCTACTTGTATAGCATTCTCGGTCTGCAAATAAGGATGCGAAAATTTGATTTCTTGAGGATCCACAGACGCCTTTATCGGCGAAATATTTAATTATGTCATCACGTGATCTTGATCACTGAGTGTAATAGGTGTTAGGTATATATCGAAGCCGATTCTGGCACGAAAGAAAATCTGAATTTTAAATGGTCACATTATAAAATCACGTGATTTTACCTAATATCACATGTTGAAATTTCAAAATTTTGGAATTTTCCAAAAGTATTAATATCATATTAATTTATGGTTCATGATGATTCTGATGATATATATGTTTGTATGACTGGCATGATTGAGATGGGAGATATTGCCCGCTGAAAATTAGAGTTTTGCACAAGTTGCCCGAGGCTGTAACTTGAAAACTATTCGTAGGACGAGGCAGCAAACTTCACAGCGTGAATCTACGGCCCAGATACCCCCCCCCCCCCCCCCAAGACATAGTTGTATCGTAATCCGAGATATATGGTGTTATTTCGATATTTTTGTATGCAAAATAGGGTGTTATGCAAAATATTTTGTTTGCATAAAATACATGAAGATCTTGGATCCCAGTAGATCCCTCTGCGTAAAATGCATGAAGATCTGGTATCCTCCTGGATCCCTCCGCGTAAAATGCTTCAGGATCTGGAATATTTATGGATCACTCGTCTCAAAATATATCAGGATCTGGGATCTTTGCAGATCCATGGCATAACATATATCAGGATCTGGGATCTTTGTGGATCCCTCGGCGTAAAATAAATGTAGATCTGGGATCTTTTTAGATCCCACGCCATAAACAGGATCTAGGATCTCTGTGGAGCCTTCGGCTTAAAATGCATGTATATATTGGACCTTTGAGAGTCTATCAGCTTCCTGGTTATCTGGGATCTCAGTGGATCTCTGATTTAAACGAGCCTCTGATCTTGAAACAGGGACTGACATCAAAATTTGTGGTCTCAATGTTGCGTATGTAGTATGTACTATGTAGATAATTAGTACCTGCAAATTACCTTGTACCTATTAGCAAACATAGAGATTGTAATGAATTATCCCATATGATAACATTAGTAAGAAGTAGGTACCTACTTCTTGGTTATTTAAGACTTGTGCCTGGATCCCGAAGGTGAATCTGGGATCCCAGTGGATCCATCAGCATAAAATGCATACAGATCCCAGTGGATCCCTCTGCGCAAAATGCATGAAGATCCTCCTGGATTCCTCTGCGTAAAATGCTTCAGGATCTGGGATCTTTGTGGATCCCTCGTCTAAAAATATATCAGGATCTGGGATCTTTCTGGATCCCTCGGCTTATTGTGTACCTGGATTTGGTGTCCCATGTGGATCCCGGGACACATATCCGGATCTACGCTGGATCCCGGGATCCAGACACATGTCCGCTGACAGCCTGCGCACAATGTTTAACCTTTTGAACGCGACGTTGCTGCGTCTTACGACATCCAGACAAACCAGACAAACAGATTCCAAACAGACAAACAGATTCCAAACAGATAAGTGTGAAAGCACGAGCGCCTCGCTTATCGGTTGCTGCACTCTGATAGGGAGCTGTTTTGCGAGTTGGGCCAACTCAAGTGAGACGTAGCTGCGGCATATTAACGTTACATTGCTATCCTCATAAGCAGGGCTGCGGAGTCGGAGTCGGTGTCGGTTGGAGTCGGCAGTTATGGCCGGAGTTAGAGTCGGAGTCGGAGTCGCTAAACTCTTACGACTCCGACTCCGGCCCGGAGTCGGAGTCGACTTTTTGGCAATTGGCTATTACTTTGGTCGGTAGAATAGTCGTCGGCCTAGGGGCATTAACTTTACATCCCTTCAAAAGAAAATGAGTGGAAAATGAAACCTATAGTTTACACAATACACATCTATCGGTAGATTTCCGCCTGATGAAGAGAGGGCAATAATTTTAACGTCATCTGATGATGATTGGAGTTTTGAACGCACCGACACTTATGGTCACATGGCGCCAATTTTAACGTCATCGTGCTCGTTTCGTCAAGGATATTCGAATCATACCATGGTGACCAGGTTACCTAAATCAAATTCAAAATTTGACCTCAGGTTAAGGTAGTTTAAGGTCATGTGGTAAACCAGGTATGTCGTGCTGCGCAATGTCGGACGTGTCTCGACGAGACATACACAGTGGTGCCGGTCTCACGTTCTTACCTGTATTTTATGCTATCAAGAGTTATTGGCAAAGAAGTGCTGGTCACCTCAGATGAGCTCGCTCGATCTTGTAGGGGTCACTAAGCAATAATTGTATGATGATTTGGGCTTTAGGGCGCCTCAGCTACTCAGGCTATGTGGCACCCAGCAATAATTGTACTTGGGTCATTACAAATGAGCTATAACATAACCTTAAACAATTATTCTGATCTAATGCGTATCCACGAGGCTCTAATACGAAACATTTGCATATTTTGTCGTTGCCTGATAATGGGAAGGTCACCAAACTGACCTGACCTTAGGTCACCGATATAAACGAAATATGAGATAGCTGGGTCGTAGGTATCTATGGCTTGATTACGTCCTGTGAGTTTTGAAATCCTCAGCCTAACACTGTGACCAGCTGTAAGACAACGCAGCACCCGGGCCAGCAGGAGCGGCTTCAGCGAAGACGCGCTGGAACGAGCTGGGGCTGAAGCCCAGCTGCTGCGAGCTGGGCCGGAGACGGCTGGCTGCGCTCGCCGCTCGGTGCCCGTTTCGTGGGTTCCGCCGTCTGCAGGCGAGTACGACTGGGCTGGACGCGCGGCCGGCACGCCGCGCCCGTGCTCGGTCGTAGTAGCATTGTTCTCAATACTGTTCAGAATAAATAATAAAAAAACGGAGAAAATAGATGGCATTGCAGATATTGCTTTCTAGCATGCGGTTGGAAAACGGATATAGGCCGGAGTCGGAGTCGATTTTTTTCAGGCCGGAGTCGGAGTTGCTCAAATTCTGTCGACTCCGCAGCCTTAATCATAAGTGAAGCCGTAATCTTTGACTACCCCGAAACCTTCTGGTTACCAGAGAGCTTAGAGCTGGAATAAGCTCCCCAAAAATGAATTTAACAAGTTGTGGTGGTATTCGCGCTGTACGACGACGCAATTGTTGGTAATGTATCGTCGGGGTGTCTTACGCCGACTCAAGTGAGGAGACCGCATGACCATCTCAGACAAAACCCAGACCATCTCAGACAAAACCCAGACCATCTCAGACAAAACCCAGACCATCTCAGACAAAACCTAACCCTACGGCGTACGTAAGTTGTCCGATGTATTTACGCCGTAAGAGGGTTAGATTTTGTCTATCGAGATGGTCCGGGGGGGGGGGGGCGCCCCCCCGTTAGGTTCTGCAGCGCAGCAAGCGAATGCGAGCGGAGCGCTCTAAACGTGGGTCCCTTCGACCGTAATTGCTGTAAAGGTTAGGTCAGGTTCGATTATGTTATTACAATTGTTTCCACCATCACTGCTCCCTGAGAACGCCTCTTGCCCCCCCCCCCCACCCTCCCCCTCCATCGTTGCCTGAAGACGCCTCTGTTCCTCAGTCAGTCACAAACTATTGATTCAAGGGAATTCAAGGGTCATCTTGCAAGTTGTCTTGAAATTTGGCTATACAGGGTATTTCGAGCTGAAAAAACGAATATGGCGTTTGTTTGGACGATAGATGGATATTCGTCAAAAATGGGCATGTATCTCTTTTCTTCTTCATGGCCATAACAAACTTTGACAATGTCATGCATATGGTAGCTTGGATATGGAAACTATTGCACACAATAATTACAGACTTTAGGCATATAGTTATATGCAGGCTGCTTTAATGTAAACAACCGTTGTGAGGACCCGAAACAAGGTTCAGGGAAATTAAACTTCTTCTAAAAGGGGCCCACTACTCCTGTGTCAAAATTACGTAGCGTAGCGGGGTAATTATTTCACCACAAACCGTTTTTCGATCTGCTCTACAAATCTGCTATCTCAGTTCAAAACCTCATGGTAAAAGTTAACTATTCCCTTTTTAACCCTATTTGTAACAGGGGGGGGGGGCGGATTCCGCCCCCCCCCCCTTCATGTTTTTCGCAGATATCTCCAGAACGGCTGGGAGTAGGCCCATTAAATTTTGGGACTTTTCCTAGAATTGAATACCGTATTTGGAGTCAAAAATTTGAGTCTTAACCTAAACAGAGGCGGTTCCAGGGCACAGTTTTGGGTGGGTTCGGAGGCGACATTTTGCGATAATACGGAAATGCGATCTTCACGGTTTCTTCCTAACTGCCTCAAGTATGAAGGAGTTGCATCGGTTTACGGTGATTGCAACAAGTGCAAATTAGTTGATGTTAATGAAATATCATACAAATTGCATGGCAGAGGCGGTTTCAGAGGCTTGAAAAGGGGGGGGGGGGGGGGGGGTTCCAGGAAGTATTCAATGCTTGGCGGGAAGCCAATAGAGCAATGTAAGGGACATTTATAGCCATCAAGATGTACAAAATAGCTTCTGCTTCCATTATTTGCATAATTTATTACATAGAGTTTCAGGGGCGTGTTCAGGCACATGAAAAGGGGGGTGACTGGCATGGTGATGACGACATGACAGCGATAACGGCGCAATAGATGGTTAGCTTATAATGATATATGCACATATGAGGCCATAAAAGGGAATAAAGTCATTTTTTGCAGAGGCGCGCTCAGGAATGGAAGAAAGGGGTTATATTATTGCAAGGAAACTAAGAGGCATGGGCGTACAATGACATAACATACTGCTGTTTTCGGATGAAAAACGCACCACAGGGTACTCTACGAACGATTATAAGATAATAGGCGAGTCCAGGTAGGGTAAAAAGGGGGGTAAGCAATGATAATTGAAGTTGTAAGTGGAATAGTCACTGTTGACTAGTTAGTATCATAATAGCGGATAATATGCTTATCAAAAGGTCTTGCGCCGCCCCAGTTTGGATCCTGTATACGCCTATGATGAAGTACAACATGCAAAAAGGGACTATCTACGATCAGTAACACATTTATAGTGCTGGGTAGCAAATTGTCTGCGGTTAATATTGTTTTCCAATTTGACCTCCCTTTTTCACTAACCTGGTACCGCCTATGGCCAAAAATATGATTTATAACTGTTTTGTCTAATGTCACAATCACATACCATTTAATTTATCAAAAAACCAACATCAAAAAATGATTTTATTACGCATTTACTTCACCCCCATATTGAGTGACCTGCACACGCCTATGATTTTTGAATTTTCAAACGTCACCGTCATATATCAATTTCCAATTAAATCTCTTTCGATTGCTATTAGTTGTGTTAAAATCGATTCATAAACATGACAGCTATGTTTGATCAAAAATACCACTAAAATTTGCAGTTTTTGCCCCCCTGTTGCCCCCCCTATCAAAAATTTATATTTTGTTTATTATTTATAAATGTAGATCGTGTTGAGGGGAACCAAACACCGTTTCATTTATGAAAATCGGACTGGTAGATCTTGAGATCTCCGGGGGGGGGGGGGGGGCGTATTCCGCCCCCCCCCCCCCCCCTGTTACAAATAGGGGTAGCCAGGAGCCTGTTACAAATAGGGTTAAAGGGAATGTTTCACCTTTGTATTAGTTTTAAACTGAGATAGCCATTATCTTGGGCCGGTATTGAAATGTCTAAATTACTCAGGTCATTTCCCCCAAAACTTAACTGTTTTAAGCAATTTAATTTACCATTTGCAAAATAGCTCCAGGCTGGTGCATTTGGAAAAGTGTCCGTCAGCTGATTGGCTGACAGACACTTTTCCAGTCAATCCCACTTTGTCAGTCAATCAGCAGTGGTCTATAGCTCAATAATGACGTCATTCGCACAAATCTAAAAACTTAATTTGTATAAAGTTAAGTGGTTTTTCAAGTGAAAAAATACCACCATCGTTTTCAGCAGCACTTTCTTCATATTTTCTACTACAACCAGTGTATATTTAACAACTTTCAGAAAGGTGAAACATTCCCTTTAACCCTACAGGAACTTTTTTCACCTTCACCCTACGGGGGGGGGGGGGGTCCTAAACAGACCACCCCTGTTAACTTCCAAACCAAGCAACATAGAGCAACGCAGTAAGAACCAACATGTTTACTGCCTTGTTTGGAGTCTAACAGTATGCAATTTTTAGGTTTCAGGTCAACAAGTGACCTTCCAGGTCAAGTGAATGTCAGAAAACCTCAAAATGAGAAATTGATACATGTAAATAAAAAGGCATGTTCCTCGACCAGTTTTGTCTCAGAAATACAGAAAAGGTAATTATTTATTCGTATCTGGTCAAAAAAGTCTGAGAAGTTATTTTAAAAAATGATGTCATTAATTTGTTACACTTAGGGAGCCATCGCCCATCACTCAGTAAAAAATAGAGCTATTTCTTTGAAATTTGGTTTGAGTATTGCCCATACTCAGTTCTCTCACATATATTCCGTTTTTTTTTTAACATCTTTGAAAATTTTGATTTTGTGGCGATTTTTCCAAAAAATCAGTTTTTGCTCATTTTGAGAGTCAAAACCCCACAATTTCGAAAATCCGAGATTGCCATTTTAAAGAAAATGACATTTTATATCTTTGCTTAATTGCGGTTGCAATTTGCTTCAAAACTCTGTTTTCTACGATTTTTCGAACATTTATCGTTTTTCCACCAACATGACATCAAAACATGATTATTTCCCAAATTTCTCAACCAATTTCAATGATTTTTTTTTTACAGCATACATATAATTGTTATATACTTGCCTACTGAACAGTTCAGCAAGATGTGCCGCATGTCTAAAAAGTTATGCAAGCAAAACCTCGGGGTGGTTTTAGGACCCCCCGTAGGGCGAGGGTTAACGCAGGATACACCCTGGAAAGTTACAATAGAGTGAAAAATACCCTCCCAGTGACTTCAAGCTGGCTGCACCACCCGCCCCTTGTTACACTACCTACAGCTGGTATACAGAAGTGACACCTGCACGGCTAATACCAGACTTTTATCTCCCTAAGCAGGTAGGTAGTTGGGTACTTGACCAATTTCATTGAATTTTTTAGATAATTTAGAATTGATACAGCATAGGGGCTGTTCCAAGACCCTCAACCAGATTAGGTTGAGGCATGACCGGTGGAGGTGCGGTGGAGCAACGCATGTGAACAAGCAGTAGTGGAATTATCAGCTGTTGGCCATCATTTGTTTGGTTGAAACTTGACATTTCTTCTCCACTGTAATACAGTCACTCTTTGATTCCTCAAAGTATTGTGTTTTACTGTGCATGTCAGAAATTTGTTGAGGTATTTGTCTGTATCCACTGTACTTGTCGATTGCGTTCTTGAGTAGGTATCGGTTCAAAAGTAGACCATTTGATTAGAAAAAAAATATAAAAACTGGTATTGGCCTGTTCACAATGCTCTTCACGAATGGCTCCAATTTTTTGTTTTACGAAAGTTTGTCACTGGTGCGCCATAGCTGCCGTAAACTGACTTTGCCCGATCTCATCTGCTCAACAAGCGGTTGAGATTTTTGTCATCTGGTTGAGATTGGTGGAGGCTCAACCAATTTTAATTGAGGCACTGGGTCTGGAATGGCTGGTGGAGAAAATAAGCCTCAACCTTATCTGGTTGAGGGCGCTGGAACAGCCCCATAGAGTACAACAAAGTAATATGGCAATATTTATATCTATCATAGTTTTGTTGAGAAAATCCTGGAGGGAGCAGATTCGCATGCCCCCCCCCCCCACACCCAACAGGGTGTGTGTTAATAATGGCTAAAAATGACTAGGGACAATGTACATAGTGTCCCCAGTGGTGGTGACACTAATGATGTTTCATTTTTGGTACAGTAAATAGAGAAATTATGGAATCAGAGTTCTAAGGTTATTGTTATGGTGAAGAACGTGAAGGACCTTCAAAAACTGAAACAGCTGGGTAGCTTATTAGGTGATATAAAATAACTACCTTGGATAACAAACAACAATACACATGCAACACAGACACCCAGTATTTCTATCTATCGTGAGATACACGCAACCCAAACTCACCCGAGTAATTACGCAATATCTACGCCGAGCCGTAGTACCCCCACACGGATGACCGCTCTGCCTCCGCTAAATATACTACAGGAACTACAAGACGGATACAAAACACGGCCGAGTAAATAAAAACAGCTGATCTCCCTCAAGAACTATTTTTCAGATTAATCGTAATCAACGCGCCATGACTGTAAAATAAAACAAATGTACTTAATTTAAATTCTGGAACTCTGAGAAAAGGCTTACATTATTCATTTTAATCACTTTTATTGTTTAAATGCTTAGTGAAGCGTAACTCACGAGTCAAATCCTCAGATACTATTTTGTACAGCAGCAGCTTGAAATATACAATTGAAAGGTTCTTGATGGCCCGTCATCAGCATCGCGCGCCGGTTTGAAAAAACACTGGCGTCCCCGCCAAATTGAATGAATTTTTCGCGGTGGTTGTGGTACGTAGCTTGTCTGTTATGTACTAGGGTATAATGGTGGTTGTTGAACATTAAAGTGTTATTGCAAATCTAAAAGCAATAACTTCCTTCCTGTCTACTGTGATATGTTGGTTGGGCTACGAATTTTCTTTCGTTGCCTTTTTGCCATGACTAGCTTGTATTTTAATGTTTCATCGCATCTCATCTTAAATGAACTTCGAAATTGTGAATTTATCAGCCAAATGCGATTCTATAATTACTAGTTGATGTTAATGTATTCACATCACATTGCTGTACCAGTAGCATTGGATATTGACATTGGGCAGGGTTGAGTCATGAGTGGCACCTTATGTTGATTCAATTGGACATGGGATCGTGGGATGGGTGTGACAATTCCAACTGCACCTTGAGGTCTGAGGGGAATTAATCACACTGTCAATATATGTGTTTTGGTGGGCTGATTTGTAGAAAAGCAAGTTAAGTCAACTTCCCTATTTAATTCACCTGTTCCATGACTGGTTGCATTAAGGGGTACTGGTGAATTGGGATTAAAACTTTTCATGCCTGAATCAGAATGGACATTGTCATGGAGTTGTTATGCCTTGAAATTACTGTTATGTTCTTTTAAGGCCTATGTCAGTTGCTGGCACTAGGTCCAAAAAAAGCAATTTATTGACAGCAATTTGTTTGATGCAAAGTGGGCGGAGCTTGTCATAGGCACTGTACTTAAGGATAACAAATTGATACAATTATTGACAACATTTCACTATAAACACCTAGTCCCGATGGAAATGGCCAGTCCTAAACAAATAATCATACCATTGATGCACAACTGATAACTCCATCCACCTCGGTCACAACTCAAACTGTTTGCGTAAGTTTTTTGGGTTTGTTTTGGGAAAGAAGAGACCCTATCATGTGGCGACAAATTATATCAAATGTTTGTCATTGTCTTAGAATATCCTTTTTCAATTTGCAAGCTTATATTTTGTAAGTATATCAAACAAATTTTGTAATGTAATACATAAAATTATTATGAAAAAGTATTTTTTATTAAAAAAAATATTCACCCATGCTGTTACTGCATCAATATTTTGATACAGTGGTTTTAATTTGAGTCAAAACAATTATTCAGGTGAGCCAAGTGATCAAAAAATTGATGCACTTATAAAGCAATATTGCATCAATTTCCAAGAGAATTATTGAACATCTAGGTGGCTGAAACTGTATTATGATCCACAATGCACAGATTCATGTGTCATTCATCCCACCACTGTTATCCAGTGCTTCATAATTGCTGTTTGTAAATCGGTCATTTTCCCCAATAACATTTCTATTGGGCTGGATCGAAATTTTGACGTGTCAAAACATTTATTATTTGGGCCTAGTGCCAGGAACTGATGTGTTAAAGGGAGTGTGCCTACTGTTTTGGAATGTCAAAATCATACAGTAAGTAGCTATTGGTTTGATTGTTGGATACAATGAAATTCACATCTGATGATCTGGAGCCCCTTTAGTTGAATTTTCACTTAAATTGTTTTTGGGTGATTTTTTGTTTCAATATCTATACAACGATCACCACTAATAGGGATGTTATGTAAAACAGCACACATAAGACAATACAATTACGGTCACAAATAGAAACAAGTTTTGCACAACATGTTCTTGCCACTGAACTTTATTATGTGCAAGTTTTGTACCTCTAAATTGATATATTCTGCAAAAAATGGCCATGAAGCATATCAAGAAGGGGGCCAGACAGTACTGTTTGGCTGCTGCTATCAGTGTGCACAAGCTGTTTTGTTGAATTGCTATTGGCTGGCGCTAACAATATGCTAGCAGTGTAATCAATAATTGCAATACTTCTAGTAGCGGAAGCCCTCTGGTGTCCACCCGATGATGTGTGTCTGCCAGCCAGTCCCTGTGGAATATCTCAGCAACTAGTGTGAATCTGGACAAAATGAAAGGCATGATTCGATTCAGAAAATTATGTTCTATAAACCAGTGACAATAGCCCCAAATAAGTGATGTGAGTAGGCACACTCCCTTTAATTAAGTGTAATGTCTAAAGCTTGCATATGGTGTAGAAATTGGCTTAGACTTTCAGTGCACAATTCCAGTGACTGTATCTTGTGAACAATGCCAAGGCTCCAATAATAATGCTGAATATGAAGATAATATTTTAGACAGATAATATACAAAATAAAGAGACATTTTTAATAATATAAATACCTATGTCTAAGTTTGTGTCTAAGTTTTGTTATTATAAAATATGTTTCACACTGAATTTCTATTTTTTGTTACAAAGATTGGCATTGAAAAGTAGCATTTTGCAGAAGTGCTTATGGGAGAGAATCATTGTTTAGAAGGCATAATTGATTCACATTGACATTTTGCATAGGAAAGACTACTGGGTGAAAATGGGAAATTCCTTTCCAATTTGGAATGGGATGTAAAATCATTTACAGTGAATTATGTCTTACTTTCCACCTGCAATTCTATCTGAGTGGATTAAATGTGGATTAAGTAGTGTTATATGAGCTGGAGCAAGTTTGGCAACTTGTTCATTGCAAAAAAGTCATTCAAAATGATGATTTGTGCTAATAATATTATTTTAATCAAAAGAAAAGCCAAACTGTTATAACACGTTTCGATTCTCAAATCAACATCAGAGAATGTTGATTTGTGATTCTCTGATGTTGATTTGTGATTCTCTGATGTTGATTTGTGATTCTCTGATGTTGATTTGTGATTCTCTGATGTTGATTTGTGATTCTCTGATGTTGATTTGTGATTCTCTGATGTTGATTTGTGATTCTCTGATGTTGATTTGTGATTCTCTGATGTTGATTTGTGATTCTCTGATGTTGATTTGTGATTCTCTGATGTTGATTTGTGATTCTCTGATGTTGATTTGTGATTCTCTGATGTTGATTTGTGATTCTCTGATGTTGATTTGTGACTCTCTGATGTTGATTTGTGATTTTATTATGTTTATTTGTGATTCTCTGATGTTTATTTGTGATTCCCTGATGTTGATTTGTGATTCTCTGATGTTGATTTGTGAATCGAAATGCGTTAGAATAGTTTGGCTTTTCTTTTGATTAAAATGATATATGATTAGGCACAAATTGTCATTTTTAACAACTTTTTTACGATTAAATAGTGGGTCATTCCACGTCAAATAGCACAAAAAGGGTGGTTTCGTACCCGACCCTTTCAGATTTTGATTGGTACACCTGTAGTGCCAGGTGAAAGAAACATACACACCAACTTTTAGCTCCGAGTGACCTCAAGGGCCATATTTAGAGGTCATCCAAGGTCGCGATTTTTTTGCGTACACTATCAATCAAACGCTTGTATCTTCTATGCTAATGGATTTAGCGGAATAAAACGAATATCAATGTGCTCCACATAGTTGGACCATTCGTGAATAGGTGAGGGAAAAAATCAACGTGACCTCATATGACCTTTGACCTGACGAGGTCAAAATCATACAATTTATTTTTCTATAAGTTTGCCTGCTCGTAACTAGTCCAAACTGCTCAGAATAAATGAACGTAACATCCTCTAGGAATGTGCAAAAAAGAATGGTGGACACTTTGTAACTTTGTAACTTTGTGTGATATCACCCTTTGAGTATGGTAAGGAAGTGAGCCCCGAGGCTATTTTCATGTCGCTTGCCATAATGTCGGTTTCTGATTGACGCCCAATTTGGTGGGTAGCTTCCGTTTGACGAATTCGATCACTTTCCGAGTTTTCAGCTTGACCTGACCTCTCATGACAGGAATAGTGTATGGCCGACAGATACGTATTACCTATATACCTATAGGTAATACGGTGTTCTATAGATGTTCAGGAGCATATCACATATGCACAGGTGTTAACAGGTGACATTTATGGTTTCCATTGACATGATCCCGGATGACCTTTTCAGAGGTCAACCGAGGTCACTGACCTTTGATGACCTGATAGTATTTTTTTGGTCTCTGGAAGTTTCTAGGGCATTTTATCTGTCAATCGGAAAAGGATTCAGTTTCCTTATACCGTGTCCGCCATTCTTTTTTCCACATTCTTAGATGATGTTGCGTTCACTTATTCTGCCAAGTTTGGACTAGTTACGAGCAGGCAAACTTAGAGAAAAATACATTTTATGATTTTGACCTCGTCAGGTCAAAGGTGATATTGAGGTAACGTGGATTTTTACCCTTATTTCCGAATGGTCCAACCCTGTGGAGCACTTCGATATCAGTTGTATTCCGCTAACTCCATTAGCATAAAAGATATAGGCGTTCGATTGATATAAAGTCGCAACAAATCGTGATCTTTGATGACCTCTAAATATGGCCCTTGAGGTCACCCGGACCTAAAAGTGGGTGTATATGTTTCTTTCACTTGACACTACAGGTGTGCCAATTTTCATCAAAATCGGAGGGGGTCGGGGAATTTGTTGTGCGATTTGACAATGACCCTAGTGCATTATGTCTGATTAAATATGCTTTGGGCACTACCTATATGAAGCTATTTCTGTTCTTTCTGAATGGTTTCTTTCTGTTTTCGATCTAGTATATATATATATATATATATATATATATATATATATATATATATATATATATATATATATATATATATATATATATATATATATATATATATATATATATATATATATATATATATATCTATCTCTATCTCTATCTCTATCTCTATCTCTATCTCTATCTCTATCTCTATCTCTATCTCTATCTCTATCTCTATCTCTATCTCTATCTCTATCTCTATCTCTATCTCTATCTCTATCTCTATCTCTATCTCTATCTCTATCTCTATCTCTATCTCTATCTCTATCTCTATCTCTATCTCTATCTCTATCTCTATCTCTATCTCTATCTCTATCTCTATCTCTATCTCTATCTCTATCTCTATCTCTATCTCTATCTCTATCTCTATCTCTATCTCTATCTCTATCTCTATCTCTATCTCTATCTCTATCTCTATCTCTATCTCTATCTCTATCTCTATCTCTATCTCTATCTCTATCTCTATCTCTATCTCTATCTCTATCTCTATCTCTATCTCTATCTCTATCTCTATCTCTATCTCTATCTCTATCTCTATCTCTATCTCTATCTCTATCTCTATCTCTATCTCTATCTCTATCTCTATCTCTATCTCTATCTCTATCTCTATCTCTATCTCTATCTCTATCTCTATCTCTATCTCTATCTCTATCTCTATCTCTATCTCTATCTCTATCTCTATCTCTATCTCTATCTCTATCTCTATCTCTATCTCTATCTCTATCTCTATCTCTATCTCTATCTCTATCTCTATCTCTATCTCTATCTCTATCTCTATCTCTATCTCTATCTCTATCTCTATCTCTATCTCTATCTCTATCTCTATCTCTATCTCTATCTCTATCTCTATCTCTATCTCTATCTCTATCTCTATCTCTATCCCTATCTCTATCTCTATCTCTATCTCTATCTCTATCTCTATCTCTATCTCTATCTCTATCTCTATCTCTATCTCTATCTCTATCTCTATCTATCTATCTCTATCTATCTATCTCTATCTATATATATATATATATATATATATATATATATATATATATATATATATATATATATATATATATATATACACACACACATATATACACTTATCAATTTCAGTTCAGTATTTCATGTGTTTTTGTTTTGTTCCAGGAAAACACCACATTCTGCAAACTTTATGAAACCAATATGGATGCACTGTTGAGTGTATCTATGTCATTGCTAGGTGAGTGAGGTAGTAGTGTATTTTAGTTAGCTCAGTTTTATTTTGAGTTCAGCACAGGAACAGCATTCTTATTTACTTCAAAGCTACTGAATTGTTTCAGGTATCACAGTATCTGTCAGTTTAATGTAACTACAGTCATGATGACGGTACAGCATAACGTAAAAGTTTCATTCACATGTTTTAAGCACTATTGCATTATCCATGCTTATTTGCTGTTACATCCTACCCTTAAATTTGCCACTATTAACATGTTGTGGTTTGTGAAGGGCAGTAAAGTAGTCCTGCATCGCCATAATGGTAAAGCCATGTATTTGCTTTGTTGTTGATGCACAGTGTGTCTATGAACCCGTATCTGACTGTTTGCCGACACTGACCCACCCGTTGTTGGTTCTCCTTGATCGCGCGCAGGCCAGGCGGCCAGCGGTGTGCCGCAGACGCCGCCGCCGCCAGCGCGCCGGCCGCTGGCCAACCTGACCAACGTGTGCGCCACGCCGCCGGACTCGTGCGGAGCGGCGGAGTGGCGCCGGCCAGACGAGAGGCGCCGCTCCGAGTCGCTGGCCGACGACACACCGCCCACGCCCATGACCAACCTCAAGCTGCTCACCAACATCGCCGCCTCGCAGCAGGCCGGCACGCGCAAGATGCTGTTCGCCGCCGCCGCGCCAGTGGAGCGGGAGCGCGCGGTGGTGGAGGTTGCCGCCGCTGCCCAATGTCCGCGTGCTGAGCCGCCAGTGACGCCGCGCGATGACGAGAACGCGCCGCCGGCCGGCGAGCCGCTCGGCACGCCCGTGCAGCACTACCACAGCGTGTTCGACACGCCCGTGTCCCAGGACGTAGCGCGAGCCAAGCGGACGCAGGGCACGCCCAAGGTGCGCTGGAGGCGGCGGGCCGCTAGTGACGTGTTGCCTCTGACAGCCGCCGGACAGTTGCTCGCGGTGCCGCCGCCTCCGGCCGGCGTCGCAGTGGCCAAATCACGCAAGGAGAAGTCACTATCGGTACTCTGTGTTAGGTAAGGTCGGCCACACTGGCTTCTCGGTGTGCTTATTTTGTTAACTTTCGAGAAAACAACGTACAGCCATTGATCATGTGCCATGGGGCCATGAGGTATGTGTATTGGCTACCAACACAGCACATCGTAACTGCATAGATGCTGAAGGTTTGCGAAATAAATGTTGGCCAATACAGTTGCAATTTCATCTGCATGCTGATGCTAACAAATGTGTGTGTCTCATTATTTTATGTTTAATGTTGGTCTCCAGGTGATCAAACAGCCCCGTACATCAATGGCCGTTTTCAACCTATTATGTGTTTTTCCTTTCAGGTTTTTAGAGATTTATCCTCTTGATGTGGGTGACGAGGAAATAAGCCTTCCTCTGGACGAGACAGCTCTTATTTTGGGTACCGAGAGGAGGAGGATCTATGATATAGTCAACGTGTTGGAAAGTTTGCATTTCTCAATTAGGGTGAGTTCGGTTTTTGCATTGATGGCAAAGTCAGTTTTAGTGTGAAAGAACATTGTGTACTTGTTATTGGTGACTGGTGCGGTGTATTGTGTAGTGACATAACTGTACTTTATCGATGTTGCTGTTAAGTCCTGACTGGGACAAGTTTTCTCGAAATATTTATATCAGTAATGTGAAATAATTCGAATATCATTGGCATTTGATGGCGTTTCGTTTGTGATAGATCACATGTAACGCTAATCACGGTCCTCCACCCCCCCCCCCCCCCCCCACATCCTGTTCGGCAGCTGGAGAAGAACCGTTACGCGTGGATCGGCCAGCGCGACTTGACGGCCACGCTGGGCCGGCTGAAGGGCCTGGCCATCCACCTAGAGCTGCCGCTGCACCTTCAGATGGCGCTGCTGGCATCCGACGGACTGGCGTCGCCGGCCCTGCGGCGCGGTGCCTCCGAGCCAGCCCTCTCGATGGCGCCCAGCCTCCACCTGACTCCGCGCACGCCCTGCACGCCGCTCTCGGCCGACACCGACCGGCTGACCCCGCACGAGCGCGGCGACCGCACACTCGGCGTGCTCACACAGAAGTTCGTCATGCTGCTGCTCGTCAGCGACAGGGTAAGTGTCGCTGCTGCTCGTCAGCGACAGGGTAGGTGTCGCCGCAGCTCGACAGGGTAGGTGTCGCTGCTGCTCGACAGGGTAGGTGTCGCTGCTGCTCGACAGGGTAGGTGTCGCTGCTGCTCGACAGGGTAGGTGTCGCCGCAGCTCGACAGGGTAGGTGTTGCCGCAGCTCGTCAGCGATAGGTTAGGTGTCGCTGCTGCTCGACAGGGTAGGTGTCGCTGCTGCTCGACAGGGTAGGTGTCGCTGCTGCTCGACAGGGTAGGTGTCTCTGCTGCTCGACAGGGTAGGTGTCGCTGCTGCTCGACAGGGTAGGTGTCGCTGCTGCTCGACAGGGTAGGTGTCGCTGCTGCTCGACAGGGTAGGTGTCGCTGCTGCTCGACAGGGTAGGTGTCGCTGCTGCTCGACAGGGTAGGTGTCGCTGCTGCTCGACAGCGATAGGTTAGGTGTCGCTGCTGCTCGACAGGGTAGGTGTCGCTGCTGCTCGACAGGGTAGGTGTCGCCGCAGCTCGACAGGGTAGGTGTCGCCGCAGCTCGACAGGGTAGGTGTCGCCGCAGCTCGACAGGGTAGGTGTCGCCGCAGCTCGACAGGGTAGGTGTCGCCGCAGCTCGTCAGCGACAGGTGTCTCCGCAGCTCGTCAGCGACAGGTGTCTCCGCAGCTCGTCAGCGACAGGTGTCTCCGCAGCTCGTCAGCGACAGGTGTCTCCGCAGCTCGTCAGCGACAGGTGTCTCCGCAGCTCGTCAGCGACAGGTGTCTCCGCAGCTCGTCAGCGACATGGTAGGTGTCGCGGCAGATCGTCAGCGGCAAGATAGGTGTTGCCGCAGCTCGACAGGGTAGGTGTCGCCGCTGCTCGTCAGCGACAGGGTAGGTGTCGCCGCTGCTCGTCAGCGACAGGGTAGGTGTCGCCGCTGCTCGTCAGCGACAGGATAGGTGTCGCTGCTGCTCGTCAGCGACAGGGTAGGTGTCGCCGCTGCTCGTCAGCGACAGGATAGGTGTCGCTGCTGCTCGTCAGCGACAGGGTAGGTGTCGCCGCTGCTCGTCAGCGACAGGATAGGTGTCGCTGCTGCTCGTCAGCGACAGGGTAGATGTCGCCGCTGCTCGTCAGCGACAGGATAGGTGTCGCTGCTGCTCGTCAGCGACAGGGTAGGTGTCGCCGCTGCTCGTCAGCGACAGGATAGGTGTCGCCGCAGCCACGGCCGGTGGGCGATGGGTTGGTCTGTGATCTCGTGGCAGGTGTTGGGTGCAGGAGTGAACTTTATACGGCTTTCGCTGACTCGGCGGTCAGACAGTAAATGGAAGAATGCCTCTGGTTACGTCGTTTTGTTTGAGAAGTGTTCTGTGCTGTTCCTCTTTGTCCAATATAACCCTGCGCTTCCCCTTGGGCTTTCCCAGTCCTGTCTTGACTAACCCCGTACCTCCCCAGTCCCGTCTGACTAACCCCGTACCTCCCCATTCCCGTCTGACTAACCCCGTACCTCCCCGGCCCCGTATGACTAACCCCGTACCTCCCCAGCCCCTCTGACTAACCCCGTACCTCCCCAGCTTATCTGACTAACCCCGTAACTCGCCAGCCCCGTCTGACTAACCCCGTACCTCCCCAGCCCCGCCTGACTAACCCCATTCCTCCCCAGCCCCGTCTGACTAACCCCGTACCTACACAGCTCTGTCTGACTAACCCCGTACCTACATAGCTCCGTCTGACTAACCCCGTCTGACTAACCCCGTCTGACTAACCCCGTACCTCCCCAGCCCCGTCTGACTAACCCCGTCTGACTAACTCCTCTGCCCCGTCTGACTAACCCCGTACCTCCCCAGCCCCGTCTGACTAACCCCGTCTGACCAACCCCGTCTGACCAACCCCGTCTGACCAACCCCATCTGACTAACCCCATCTGACTAACCCCATCTGACTAACCCCATCTGACTAACCCCATCTGACTAACCCCATCTGACTAACCCCATCTGACTAACCCCATCTGACTAACCCCGTACCTCCATAGCCCCGTCTGACTAACCCCGTCTGACTAACCCCTCTGCCCTGCAGCCGTCTCTGAGCCAGGACGTGCTGGCGCGTGTGCTGCTCGGTCAGGACGGCCTCTCGCCGGACGGCCACCACAAGGCCAAGGTGCGCCGGCTGTACGACATCGCCAACATCCTACAGAGCGTCGGCCTGGTGGGCAAGGACGTCAGCGCCTCGCGCCGGCCCGTCTTCACCTACACCGGGCCCCGCGTCGATCCGATCGCCGTCGATCCCGGTGGGTGACACGAGGAGCGGCTGGGGGCGTGCGTAGGGAGATCGGACAGATCTGCGGGCTCGTTTATTGCTCCTTGGTGGTCCTGTCAATCGCCAGCTGACTGTTGGACTGATGTTTAAATGAAGTGCTGCAAGACAATGTTGGCAAAATGATAATTATAGCCATCGTTTAGTATGTGTGCTGCTTATAGTTGACAGAAATTTGACTGCGTTCTTGTTCTGTATTACGTCTCGCAGAGGCGGCAAAGCGTGGACCCGAGGACCCGGTTTCTAGACCCAGTCTGGACCCAGTCTGGACCCAGTCTGGACCCAGTCTGGACCCAGTCTGGACCCAGTCTGGACCCAGTCTGGACCCAGTCTGGACCCAGTCTGGACCCAGTCTGGACCCAGTCTGGACCCAGTCTGGACCCAGTCTGGACCCAGTCTGGACCCAGTCTGGACCCAGTCTGGACCCAGTCTGGACCCAGTCTGGACCCGGTTTCTGGACCCGGTTTCTGGACCCGGTTTCTGGACCCAGTCTGGACCCAGTCTGGACCCAGTCTGGACCCAGTCTGGACCCAGTCTGGACCCAGTCTGGACCCAGTCTGGACCCAGTCTGGACCCAGTCTGGACCCAGTCTGGACCCAGTCTGGACCCAGTCTGGACCCGGTTTCTGGACCCAGTCTGGACCCGGTTTCTGGACCCAGTCTGGACCCGGTTTCTGGACCCAGTCTGGACCCGGTTTCTGGACCCAGTCTGGACCCGGTTTCTGGACCCAGTCTGGACCCGGTTTCTGGACCCAGTCTGGACCCGGTTTCTGGACCCAGTCTGGACCCAGTCTGGACCCGGTTTCTGGACCCAGTCTGGACCCAGTCTGGACCCAGTCTGGACCCAGTCTGGACCCAGTCTGGACCCAGTCTGGACCCAGTCTGGACCCAGTCTGGACCCGGTTTCTGGACTCGGTTTCTGGACTCGGTTTCTGGACCCGGTTTCTGGACCCAGTCTGGACCCAGTTGGTCCCAGACTGAGTCCCGCCAAATGATGCCGGGTACAGACTGGGTCCAACTTATGTTTAATGCTGGGTTCACTCAAGTAGGAACACGGAACACAGATTCTTTGTGCTGTTGGCCAATCTGAAGCTTATGCATTTGCAACTACAAGAGTTAGTTTACTTGCACAAACCGTAGAGTGCAGATTTGTCAATATTAGTTTGGCGACAGCATTTTGCTAGTTGGGTCCCTTGGGTCCAAACTTGCCTTGCACTGGGTATAACTTGGTCCATTTTTCAGCTTTTGGGACCGGGTCGGGTCTGGGTCCCAAAAATATCAACTTTTGCCACTTCTACTCGCAGTAAAACAAATATAGGCCATCCATATTGCATCTATCTGGTTTATTTGTTACGACAGTGAATACTCACCAGCCAGCAGCGGTGGGACCACCTCTTACGGTCATCAGTGCAGACGGCTGTCTCACTGCCAGCTGTGTCACTGACAGCTGTTTCACTGATAAATCATCATCACTGCCAGCTGTGTCACTGACAGCTGTTTCACTGATAAATCATCATCACTGCCAGCTGTGTCACTGACAGCTGTGTCACTGACAGCTGTGTCACTGACCAGCTGTGTCACTGACAGCTGTGTCACTGACAGCTGTGTCACTGACAGCTGTGTCACTGACAGCTGTGTCACTGCCAGCTGTGTCACTGACCAGCTGTGTCACTGCCAGCTGTGTCACTGACAGCTGTGTCACTGACAGCTATGTCACTGACAGCTGTGTCACTGACAGCTGTGTCACTGACCAGCTGTGTCACTGACAGCTGTGTCACTGACAGCTGTGTCACTGACAGCTGTGTCACTGACAGCTGTGTCACTGACAGCTGTGTCACTGACAGCTGTGTCACTGACAGCTGTGTCACTGACAGCTGTGTCACTGACAGCTGTGTCACTGACAGCTGTGTCACTGACAGCTGTGTCACTGACAGCTGTGTCACTGACAGCTGTGTCACTGACAGCTGTGTCACTGACCAGCTGTGTCACTGACAGCTGTGTCACTGACAGCTGTGTCACTGGCAGCTGTGTCACTGACAGCTGTGTCACTGACAGCTGTGTCATTGCCAGCTGTGTCATTGCCAGCTGTGTCATTGCCAGCTGGGTCACTGCCAGCTGTGTCACTGACCAGCTGTCACTGACAGCTGTGTCGAGCCGGTCCGGTCCGGTGGTGTGAGTGTGAGTGTGAGTGTGAGTGTGACTGTTCCCGGGCGTGTTTTCCAGCCACGCAGCGTTCTCGACACTCCCTGATCCCGAGCACACCGCTCTCCAGCCGACCGGCCGCCTCCGGCCTCGTCTCGGGCAGGCGTCGGGCCGTCACCATCAGTGAGTACTGAAGAGCACGCGGCCAGGTGCGGGGCTCGGCCACTCACTGGCAGGCCAGGGCGCGCCGGAACACCGTTGGGCGGGTGGGCAGTAACTGAATTGATGTGGTGTGCTGTGCTTCGTGACTTGGCAGATCTTCATTCAACACCAGTTAAACATTGTTTAAGACGGAAACTTTCGAATTTTCCCCTTCAAGGCTGATGCAGAACACGGAAGTGTTCAAAAGCTTTCGTCATACGTTTTGTTAACTGTTGAATAAAGATCCGTCAAGTTTCAACATGTCCCAGTTAAATGACATTATTTTGCTATGCATCGTATAACATGCTTCATTGCGTTTTGTCTGGAACATCACTGATAATTATAGTGCTCTTAGGATGCGGTCCTGTGTCGCTCCGAGCTGAATGAGCATCAGCTCGTGCCGCCCGGCCTTCCTGACCGTCCTGCCGCCCCGCCTCCTTGCCTTCAGCGCCGCGATGCGGGCCGGGCACGACCGCCACGCCGGAGGGCACGCCGCGCGCCGGCGCCTCGCTGGACGACATCTGTCGGGTTACGGCGCTCGAGCGGCACCGTCTGTTCGAACAGACCATCGACGGCAGCCGTGGCAAGAGCGTGCTCAAACGCCGCCTGGCCGAGGTGCAGCGAGCCCAGGCCGAGGTGAAGCGGGCCCGACCGCAGCCGGCCGCCGCCGACCAGCTCTCCCCGGCCCAGCACAGCCAGCTGAGCGGACTCGGCATCAAACGCATCCTGATCCGCTCCGTGGACGGCACCAGTCAGGAGATCTGCGTGCGGGAGGCGGCCGCCGGCCAGGGCGCCGCCAGCAGCCGGCTGGAGGCGGCGCTGCGCGGCGCCTGGCTGACCACCGGTCCGGCCGCCACGCCGCGGCCGCAGCGGGCGCTGGCACCGCGAACCGACCCCGGCGGCACGGCGCAGCAGCAGCAGACGCAGAACCAGGTGGTGGCGTACCAACTGGTGCCGGTGGTGCGGACGGTGACGGCGGCCACACCGGACGCCGGGCAGCAGGTGGGTAGGCACGGGGCAGTGGGTGGCACCATCAGGCCGCAGGGCCCTAGGTTTACTTTGGAGCTGGGGTGCGGAGTGGAACATTCTGTCTAAAAATAAGCATAAAGAGTGGAAAGTAAAAAACAAATACTCTGCTTTATCAATACCCAATTACCCGCTAACCAGCATCAGCTATTACAGATGCCAATCATTACCTGTCTTTCCCTCCACAGGCTGTCCCTATCATGCCATCCATTAATTGGTATCAGGGCTCCATTTATCCAATACATTTTAAAATGAGTGGAAAATTCACAGTAATGCTCGGGAAAACGAGTGGAAAAATAGTATTCATGGGGATCGTTTTCCACCCAAATTTGCCAAACCTACACCATAACGGGACAAGGGTGAGCGCTGTTCGCCGCTGTAGTGGAGTGGTTTGTCCTGAGACATGAGGGAATTTAACCCTGCTCGAAGTACTCCTGCCTCGAGTTGCACCAGCCGGCCAGTGCAGCTATTCCTTGCAGAGCTGCATCTGTGCCGTGGTGTCCCAAAGTCCGACTGATCGCCATGATTATCCCAAAGCATCCATTATATTACCAATAAGACGCCTTAATCGGCGAAGGACGAGCGAGCCCGTAGAAACCCGATAGCCAGGAAATACACACCAAATTTCAGCTTAATCGTTCCAGCCGTTTCTGAGTTACAGCACAGGGGTGTGCACGTGCGCACGTGCAGTGTGACCCAGAGTTTGACTTGCGTGACATTGCCAGTGTTGTGGTCTGTCTCAAACCACACACCACATTTCAGCTTAATCGGTCCAGACGTTTTTCAGCTATAGCAGGATAACGTTTTCTGACACCCCTGACGCGGCACGTGCCACGCGCCATGCTGACCCCTCACATGAGACGAAACATGCAAATAACATAATTGGTTGAATGGGTCTATCAGATGGCGAAGACCACTTGTCAATCGGATGCGGGATTCCAAAGATATAAGCTCCTAAAAAGCGTTATGGTCGTGCCGGGTCGGTCGCTTATATGTGAGAAAAATCGCGTATTCAGTGAGGACTCGCGTCATTACGCGGCTATAATTGCAGTCCAATTCATGACACATGCTCCCGTTCAACTGGATGGCACCTGCTGCTGTAAGATGTCCGTTTAACCCTTGGACGCCATATTATAGCCTAGTAGCTGCGGCGCCCTTAACCCTATTAGTGGCAGGCTCCTGGCTACCCCTATTAGTGGCAGGGGGAGGAGCGGATTGGATTCGCCCCCCCCCCCCCCCCGGAGATCTCGAGATCCACCCGTCCGATTAAAAAAAAATCAAACTGCGTTCGATTTCCCTCAACACGATCTACATTTCTAAAAATACAACACAAAAATCCGACATTTCTTTAGGGGGGGGGGGGGGCAAAAACTGCAAATATTAGAGGTATTTGTGATCCAACACAGCTGTCATGTTTATCAACCGATTTTAACGCAACTAATGTGGATTCCACTGTTTTACTTCTTATAACCTGCGACCTAGAATAGCCCCGCTTCGCGTGGATTGGTTGCGTGACGTCAATACAATACGTCAATACGATAGAGATTTAATTGGAGATTGATATATGGCGGTGACTTTTGCAAATTCAAAAATCATAGGCGTGTGCAGGTCACTCAATGTGGGGGTGAGGTAAATGTGTAATACAACAGTTTTTTAATAAATGAAATGGTGTGCTATTGTGACATTAGACAAAATGGTTATACAACTTTTTGTTCATATGCGGTACCAGGTTAGTGAAAAAGGGAGGCCAAATAGAGAAAGTAATAACCCGCGGACTGCAGGGGGTTGATTTCCCCCCCCCCCTCCCTCAGGTTTTTCGAAGACAGCTAAAAACGGCGGCGCTGCGCGCCGCCGGGTTTTGCACACCTGTTAGAACATCAATTGCGCACACTTCGAAAAAAAACTCGGGTCATCTCAGGTCAGGTCACCAGACCAGGTCAAGTGACCCCACCTCCAAAAGTGTTTGCAGTTGTGCCAAAGTCAGAGTTTTTCACCGATCAGTTTGAAACTTACAGGATCTCATGAGGGTATAAGTACTTACAATTCGTTTATCTCGGAATTTTGATATCGATGACCTAAGGTCAGGTCAATTTCGTAACCTCCCCATAATAAGTAAATGGGGAAATATACAAATGCTTCCTATTTCAAGGATATGCATGACATTAGTCCCATTACTGCTGGATCATGTTATAGGATATGCTTGATGATCCAAGTGTAAGTCTTGTTCAGTGACCCCTATTGGGTCATTTGAGTTCATGCGAGGTCACCATGACCTTTTGCGTCAATAACTCCCTACATAATGAAGATAGAGAAGTAAAACAGACATCAATGTGTTTGTCTCATTGAGACACGTCTTCCCATATGCAACATGCCCTACTTGGGTCACCACTTGACCTTGACCTGAGGTCAAATTTTTAAGTTAACTTAACAAGGTGACCATGTATATCATTAAAAGCGCCTTGACAAGATAGACACAATGGCGTAAACACTTTGCCGTTATCTTTATTAAGTAAAAAGTTAATAGCGAAAAACGATTTAGCAAAAAAAAAAAAAACTTTTTTGACCTCTGGAGCCTCAAATATTGACCTGAAATCAAATTTGAGGATACCCTACCGATTGAAAATTTCACTGGCTGGAGTTTGCTTTTCCCCGTTTGTTTCTAACTAGCATGGTTTCTGAGATATGTTGAATTTCTGGAGCGATGTCCTAAAACAGGAGAGAAAAAAAAACTGGAAAGTTTGACCTTTGATGACCTCTGGTGACCTCAATTTTGACCTGACCTAAAACAATACCGAAATACTTTCGATAGAACATGTATCAAGCTATCAAATGCCGTTTTCCGCTTCTGGCTATGTAGCGTAGTTTTCGAGATCTCAGGGGGGGGGCGGAAATCAACCCCCCCCCCCCCCCTGCAGTTCGTGTTCGGCGCAAAGCCCCTGCAGTGCGCGGGTTAACCGCAGGCAAATAGCTAAAAAGCACTATAAATAAGTTACTGATCGTAGATAGTTCCTTTTTGCATTTTGAACTTCATTATAGGCGTATCCAGGATCCGAACTGATGCAATACCTTTGGATAGGTATATTCTCCGCTATAATGATACTAACTAGTCAACAGTGACTCACCTACAACTTCAATTCACATTGGTTACCCCTCTTTTTACCCTCCCTGGACTCGCCTATTATCTTATAATCGTTGGTAGAGTACCCTGTGGTGCGTGTTTCATCCGAAAACTGCAGTATGTATGTCATTGTAGGCCCATGCATCTTAGTTTCCTTGCAATAATATGACCCCCTTTCTTCCATTCCTGAGCGCGCCTATGCATCAAAAATGACTTAATTCCCTCCTGGCCTCATATGTGCATATATCATTTAAACTAACCGTCTATTGCGCCGTAATCGCTGGCATATCGTCATCACCATGCCAGTCAGCCCCCTTTGCATGTGCTTGAACACGCCCCTGCAACTCTATGTAATAAATTATGCAAATAATGGAAGAAGCTATCTTTTACATCTTGATAGCTATAAATGTCCCTTACATCACTCTATTGACTGCCAGTCGAGCGTTTCATACTTCCTGGAAACCTCCCCTTTTCAAGACCCTGAAACCGCCTCTGCCATGCAATTAGTTATGATATTGCATTAACATCGACCAATTTGCACTTGTTTCAATCACTGTAAACCCATGTAACTCCTTCATACTTGAGGCAGTTAAGAAGACACCGTGAAGATCGCAATTCTGTATTATCGCCAAATGTCGCCGCAGAACCCTACCAAAACTGTGCCCTGGAACCGCCTCTGTTCAAGTTAAGCACTCAAAATTTTGACTCCATATGTATAAATCAATTTTGGGAAAAGTCCGAAAATTGCATGGGCCTGCTCCCAGCCGTTCTGGAGATATCTGCGAAAAACAAGAGTGTGGGGGGGGGGTGCGGGTGCGGAATCTGCCCCCCCCCCCCCCTGCCACTAATAGGGTTAAACCCTTAACCCAAATCATCATCATCGCATCGGTTTAACTCTGTCTGCTCAATGGCCCGACCTATTCTGCAGTTTGTAATAAGCCTGCTCCCGATCCCTGCTGTGTGACCTGACCTGACCTGACCTGACCTGACCTGACCTGACTTCTGCACTCAGACCCCGCTCCCGATCCTGTACCTGCCCTGCTGTGTGACCTGACCTGACCTGACCTGACCTGACTTCTGCACCAAGACCCCGCTCCCGATCCTGTACCTGCTTTGCTGTGTGACCTGACCTGACCTGACTTCTGCACTCAGACCCCGCTCCCGATCCTGTACCTGCCCTGCTGTGACCTGACCTGACCTGACTTCTGCACTCAGACCCCGCTCCCGATCCTGTACGACGAGAAGACCTTCCTGAGTCTGCCAGACGGCGTGTACCCGGAGACGGCCGTCATGGGCCCCGTCTCGCTGCCGACCGCCACTCCGGAGAGCCTGCTGACTCCGGGCACCATGACCTTCATCCGGGGTCGGTCCCTCGCCGCCGGACGCAGGACGCAGGACGAGCCACTCGGGTGGTGTTACTCCCAGTTTTGGCCGCAGTGTCCCAAAATAAAAAATAAAAATTGGGTGTGAGAGTGGAAAATTCGAGCCAAAATAAGACCATAGAGTGGAAAATTATATAGAAAATGGTACAATATTGCTTTGTTTTTCATGTGAAAAGCAGTTGTTTTCGTTGTAATCATGTATTTTTAGTCAATATTTGTGTCAGAATCAGGGGCGGATCCAGGGGGCGGCAACGGGGCTGGCAGCTCCCTTTCAATGACAATTGGCGCCCCTGCTCCGAAGGCGCAGGCGCACTAGTTTTGCGCCGAAGGCGCAATCTGGGCGCCCCAGCAGTGACACATTACGCGTCTCAGGAGACACCTGATGCCTTCAAACATCAGCGTTATCATACACTAGACATGCACATAATGCCCTCTTACTTTTCTTAAATGGAAGGCGCCCCAACTGGTAAGCAGTAGCCGCCAACATAAATGTTCAGATGCACTGAAGGCGCCCTTATGGAAAATGACGTTTAATGGACCGAAGGACATGGTTATTTTCGTCGAGAAGGCGCCTATTAATGCGCCAACAGAACCCAGAAGTGCACCCCGAATCCGAGGAGGGCGCCCTCAAACCCGATGATGGCGCCTCCAAACCCGAGGATGGCGCCCCAAACCCGTGGAGGGCGCCCCGATGCTCGAAAAGCATCCCAAACTTCTGAAGGGCGCCCTCGAATCTTGAAAGTGCTCTGTAAAGTGCGCTGGAAAAAAATAGGAGGGCGTCTCCAAACCCATGGAGGGCTCCCCCAAATCATAGCGCCGTCAAAATGGTTTGTGTGTGTTACAATAATGAGTTATTTTGGCGCGACGCTGCAATTTGTCCTCGACAACCTTGCCGCTCCTCATGACCATGGCGCCCCCGTCAGGTGCCGAAAAATGCGCCCCTCGGGCCTGTTGCCCCTCAATACAAATCCTGGATCCGCCCCTGGTCAGAATCAATATCACAGTTCATAATTCGGGAGTGAAAATTCACTCCTAAAATGGGGAGTGAGAGTGGAAAGTTATTCACATTTGGGTGTCATTTCCCACCCAAAGCGGCGTATTTTGGGACACTGGTTTTGGGGCGTCGTGAGCTTTACACGTTTAGCAGGGCGCTTGTCTAATGCATTTCTAATCATGAGTGTTTTGATGAAAATTGTTTTGCTCGAACCTAATGACTGCTGAATACTTATTTTATGAAACTTGGCTATTGAACATTTTAAAATTCCGTTATATTGCTGATATGCTATGAATGGGAATGTTCACCCTCATTACTTCTGGTTTGACTTTCTACACCTATTGCTCACAATACCCTCGCAAAATATGCATATCAGACTAGTCGGCGTCGGCTAGCCGGAGAGACAATATCTATTTAGTGAGTGGCGCGATCCGTGCCGCGTGCTGTGCGACTGTGACACTTCGCTGTCTGTGCCACTGCTGCTGCTGCTGTGTGACTGACACTTGGCTGTCTGTGACCCTGCTGCTGCTGCTGCTGTGTGACTGTGATACTTCGCTGTCTGTGACCCTGCTGCTGCTGTGTGACTGTGACACTTCACTATCTGTGCCACTGCTGCTGCTGCTGCTGTGTGACTGTGACACTTGGCTGTCTGTGCCGCTGCTGCTGCTGCTGCTGCTGCTGCTGCTGCTGTGTGACTGTGACACTTCGCTGTCTGTACCGCTTCAGAGGCCGTCTCGTCCGGCACCATAACAACGGTGTGCAACATGTCGCTGACGCCGGAGGCCACGCCGCGCGAGCAGGAGAGCCACGGCAGGCAGGCGCGCACCCGGCCGGCACCGCGCGCCAGCCGCCGCCTGCAGATGGACTGAGCACGCCAGCCGCCGCCTGCAGATGGTGTGAGTGCGCCGGACAGCGTCCGCCAGAATGGTCAGCTCCTCGGCTGGACACCTAGAGGACACAGGTCAACCAAATTGGACAGGGATCCGCTGCAGCAATAATTACATGACTCAATATAATAGGACGCTTCCCGATTGTAGCAGATAGTGCAGCGTGCGCCTCATCCGCCAAATCGCACCCCGGGCTTCCGCTGGCGTTGGTCATGACCCGGTCATGTACGGTGTGCGGTCGGCACCCCGGGCTTCCGCTGGCGTTGGCCATGCCCCGGTCATGTACGGTGTGAGGTCGGCACCCCGGGCTTCCGCTGGCGTTGGCCATGACCCGGTCATGTACGGTGCGCGGTCGGCACCCCGGGCTTCCGCTGGCGTTGGCCATGACCCGGTCATGTACGGTGTGCGGTCGGCACCCCGGGCTTCCGCTGGTGTTGGCCATGACCCGGTCATGTACGGTCGGCACCCCGGGCTTCCGCTGGCGTTGGCCATGACCCGGTCATGTACGGTGTGCGGTCGGCACCCCGGGCTTCCGCTGGCGTTGGCCATGACCCGGTCATGTACGGTGTGCGGTCGGCACCCCGGGCTTCCGCTGGCGTTGGCCATGCCCCGGTCATGTACGGTGTGCGGTCGGCACCCCGGGCTTCCGCTGGCGTTGGCCATGACCCGGTCATGTACGGTGTGCGGTCGGCACCCCGGGCTTCCGCTGGCGTTGGCCATGACCCGGTCATGTACGGTGTGCGGTCGGCACCCCGGGCTTCCGCTGGTGTTGGCCATGACCCGGTCATGTACGGTCGGCACCCCGGGCTTCCGCTGGCGTTGGCCATGACCCGGTCATGTACGGTGTGCGGTCGGCACCCCGGGCTTCCGCTGGCGTTGGCCATGACCCGGTCATGTACGGTGTGCGGTCGGCACCCCGGGCTTCCGCTGGCGTTGGCCGTGCCCCCGTCGTGTACGGTGTGCGGTCGGCACCCCGGGCTTCCGCTGGCGTTGGACATGACCCGGTCATGTACGGTCGGCACCCCGGGCTTCCGCTGGCGTTGGCCGTGACCCCGTCATGTACGGTGTGCGGTCGGCACACCGGGCTTCCGCTGGCGTTGGACATGACCCGATCATGTACGGTCGGCACCCCGGGCTTCTGCTGGCGTTGGCCATGACCCGGTCATGTACGGTGTGCGGTCGACACCCCGGGCTTCCGCTGGCGTTGGCCATGACCCGGTCATGTACGGTGTGCGGTCGGCACCCCGGGCTTCCGCTGGCGTTGGACATGACCCGGTCATGTACGGTCGGCACCCCGGGCTTCCGCTGGCGTTGGCCATGACCCGGTCATGTACGGTGTGCGGTCGACACCCCGGGCTTCCGCTGGCGTTGGCCATGACCCGGTCATGTACGGTGTGCGGTCGGCACCCCGGGCTTCCGCTGGCGTTGGACATGCCCCGGTCATGTACGGTGTGCGGTCGGCACCCCGGGCTTCCGCTGCCGTTGGCCATGACCCGGTCATGTACGGTGTGCGGTCGGTACCCCGGACTTCCGCTGGCGTTGGACATGCCCCGGTCATGTACGGTGTGAGGTCGGCACCCCGGGCTTCCGCTGGCGTTGGACATGACCCGGTCATGTACGGTGTGCGGTCGGCAATATCCTGTATCACGCTGTTTCCTTTCCTGATGTTATTGCGTAAAACAACTCAAGAATATTTATCGCATACTTAAAAGTAGAAATTGTATCGTACTAGGGCACTTGTGTATAAATGTATACGGAATGGTCTTATTTGATTGTATTTAACGCTATGTGATTTTATGCGGTACAGATGTCGATTTATTATACCGACATCTTAGTACCATCGATTTTGACCAGTTTCTTTTGGAAAAGTGTGGACCATTCATCCAGAAATTTCAAATCGGCTTATCTTGGAAATGTTTAGCTCTGTGTAGAGACTCGCCAGATGCTAAATGTTTTCCCTGATTTGAGGCGCCGGTATAGTCCAAACAATCCCTTCCCTCACCATGGCCGATGCGACATGTTTTAGTGTACCAAATCCGTGTGAAGAAATATTGAAGTGATGACACTTAGCGACGTAACATTGGTAAATTTAAACCAGTGCGTAAGTTATCCAAACACGCGTATAGCCGTATGTTGTGGTCATATTAAGGTGACTGACAGCGCATTTGCCTGATTAAGCTCAATGACTACTGCTGAATACGAATCTCCAGCCACTGCCAATAGCATGTCTTTGTCTATAGCTCACATGTTACAGGGAATTAGTCCGACAATAGTCCCAAGGTTGTGTGATTGATTTTATTTACAACAATCTGACGCTGCAATGTGCCGTGTGATAGTTAGGGGCGTACTCATGTACCTAGAGGTCATGCTCACCGTCATCGATAGGTCATTGTTTGCCTTTAGGGTGTCCATTAATCATCGCGTGTTGTGCTCAATTTCCATAACACTAACTCCTATCACCAGCCGGGAACAGGCCTAGTTAAGTTAGTCTTGTCCATTGACCTATATGAGTATAGACGAACTACTCCAGCTGTTGCGCCGCCCGGCAGCCGTTCCCGGTTGAAGCGACACTAGCGCCACAGCGGAGAGGGCATGAGTTAGCGCGGCAATGCTTTTGCTATGGCGGAGAGGCGATATTTGACAATAATCAACGTGAACGTTCAGGCTGAATATTTGTATTCGATGTTATTCATCATGAATGTCTCTATTGAAATTCATTATGTTCATGAATGTCCTCAAACCTTTTCCAGTGCGCTACCTCACGCGGTTTTTGAGTTACAGGCCGACAAATGTCGTCCTTCCGCCATAGCAAAAGCATTGCCGCGCCAACTCAATCCGTGCTCCGCTGCGGCGCTAGTGTCGCCTAGCGGGAACGGCTGCCGGGCGGACTAGTCCGTCTATACCTATATATGTCGATGGTCGCTTGCCTATGCATTTGGAATGGTAAGAGTATGACAATTTAGGAGCGATGTGTGTTTAGTTAGGAAGTCCTGTTGTGACCAGCTGAGTATCACACTGACTGGCGGTGCGATGATGGCTGCAGTACTTCGGAGTGTGTTTTCCAAAGAGGGCCTGTTGTGCCGTGGGCGGCTCGGTACTGTAGTTAAGGAGGGCTGTTTCTGCGTGTGGGGTGAGGTGTCTGTTTGCGCGCGTGTTTGTCGTCTGATCCCCGCCGATCGGGGACGGATTCGGAGCCGCCCAGTTCACGCTCGCCGTGTGAGTGCTCTGCTACCGCTGGAGCCGCCACGCCCCGGTCCGGGGGCGTGAACACGTGTTGTGTAACCTGTGCGACAATCTGCGAATTAATACGCTGTGTACATAACTGGTCAATACATGTATTTGTTTTCTTGACATAACCAAGATGGTTCGTTCCCGGCATCGGTCATCACCATAGCACTGAGCGGGAGCTTCCCTCGCACGAGTCCCCGACCCACAGGCGTCAAATGGCCGCCGCACTCTGCCTGCCAGAGAGCTCAACACCATCACTCAGTCAGGACGCAGTTTTGTTGTGGATTTATCATATATTAGTAGACCAGTCCGCACACTTTACGTCACGCTATTGTACATTTCACGAGTGGTCGACCGCCTTCTCCAGCCGCACGCTGTTGATCCGAAGGGTCGTCAACGGCAGGCGGGCAACTGAAACGACCAGGACACCACGTTATCGCCGGTGGTGATACACGACTCGTCACACACCACTGGTGAACATATACACCAGCCACAGCGTCCTGCACGACTCCTGATCGCACACCACTGGTGAACATATACACCAGCCACAGCGTCCTGCACGACTCCTGATCGCACACCACTGGTGAACATATACACCAGCCACAGTGCCCTGACTCCTGATCGCACACCACTGGTGAACATATACACCAGCCACAGCGCTCTGACTCCTGATCGCACACCACTGGTGAACATATACACCAGCCACAGCGCCCCGACTCCTGATCGCACACCACTGGTGAACATATACACCAGCCACAGTGCCCCGACTCCTGATCGCACACCACTGGTGAACATATACACCAGCCACAGCGTCCTGAACTCCTGATCGCACACCACTGGTGAACATATACACCAGCCACAGTGCCCCGACTCCTGATCGCACACCACTGGTGAACATATACACCAGCCACAGCGCCCCGACTCCTGATCGCACACCACTGGTGAACATATACACCAGCCACAGTGCCCCGACTCCTGATCGCACACCACTGGTGAACATATACACCAGCCACAGTGCCCCGACTCCTGATCGCACACCACTGGTGAACATATACACCAGCCACAGCGTCCTGCACGACTCGTCACACACCACTGGTGAACATATACACCAGCCACAGCGTCCTGCACGACTCCTGATCGCACACCACTGGTGAACATATACACCAGCCACAGCGTCCTGCACTCCTGATCGCACACCACTGGTGAACATATACACCAGCCAGAGCGGCCTGCACCAGACACGATTCTGAGTAAAAACTGCGTCTTCCATTGCGGCTGATCGCAAAACACCAAGCTGAAAAAAGATCGTCAGCATCCAACGTCTGGACCACGTCGGGAAGATGGGAGCGAGATGCAAAGCGCCGGAGAAAGGGCTAGCTTACCGCAGTCACTTCTGATAAAGAAACGAAACGGTGGTGTTACTTGAAAGTAGAAATTTGAGGCCACCAGAGTTGCGAACGCACAATTTAATGTTGGCAAAGCCTGCACATTTTCCTGCCAACGAGTCGCCAGTGTTGCTGCTTAAAAACTTACATTATGGTGCTACTGAAAACATAAATTTTGCGGAATTTGCCGCAAATAGAACATCTACTGACTTTCAAGTGACTGAGAGCCATTTACCAACTGGTAGCGCTGCGAGCCAGTATAACTAAACCCGGCCGCACACGAGGCTATTCGGCCGCACGAGGCTATGCGGCCGCACACTAGGCAATGCGGCCGCACGAGGCTATGCGGCCGCACACTAGGCTATTCGGCCGCGACGTCGCCCCTCCGGCCTACAGGCAGGCTCCCTACTGATATATTGTATGGTCATTTGTACGCGAAAATATAAATTAACAACCACGAAACTTGCACATCATACATTTCACAGCTCGGTTAGAACATGTGCACAATTCGCTCCCCTACTTGCATAGTTCAGCGATTCCGTCGGGGTTAAGCTGAGCATGCTCAGCTATTCCCCCGCGAAACGCGACTCCACCGGCCGAATGAAGTGCGCTTAGAGACGCGATTTGCGGATTTCGGCCGTCGCACTAGCGGAAAATCACGGGGACATCGCGGCCGAATGGCCTAGTGTGCGGCCGCCTTAACATGTAACTCCAACAAACGGTGAACAAACTGCAGACTTTGTGCGCAAACACTATCCGTTTGAAGCTGCCGTCATGCTTACAGTTGATGCGTTTATAATTCTTTCGTTTCTTCTTGCGGAAGATGGTTTTGGTGTGCGACAGAGTCTTCTCGATGACTGTCGCCTCGACGGCGGCCATACCCTGCTCCAGCACGGGCCGACCGATCAGCGTGAAGTCGGCGCTGCCCACCAGCAGCACCTGCCGGCAGGTCAGCCGTCAGCAGGTCAGCATCATATCACCAGGTCAGCAGCAGGTTAGCACCAGATCAGCAGGCAGCAGGTCAGCATCATATCACCAGGTCAGCATCATATCACCAGGTCAGCACCATATCAGCAGCAGGTCAGCACCAAATCAGCAGGTCAGCACCAGATCAGTAGGTCAGCACCAGATCAGCAGGTCAACACCAGATCAGCAGGTCAGCACCAGATCAGCAGGTCAGCACCAGATCAGCAGGTCAGCACCAGATCAGCAGGTCAGCACCAGATCAACAGGTCAGCACCAGCTCAACAGGTCAGCACCAGATCAGCAGGTCAGCACCAGCTCAGTAGGTCAGCACCAGGTCAGCACCAGATTAGCAGTTCAGCAGTCAACAGGTCAGCACCAGATCAGCAGGTCAGCAGTCAACAGGTCAGCACCAGATCAGCAGGTCAGCAGTCAACAGGTCAGCACCAGTCAGCAGTCAGCACCAGATTAGCAGTCATCAGTCACTGCAGACATTTTTTTAATAAATAAATTTAGTCCAAATGTTTTTGAATGGATGGATTTCCGAGGTCAGGATCCACGCTAAGCATAGCTTGTTGCGCAGGTCCTGACCCCACCACCCGATCGCGCAATTCCTGGCGTCCGGCAGAATTTAGAGACGAAAGTTTTACGTGCCCGACATACCTGGACACGGTCCGCCCCGCTCACTGACGTCACCTGACCTTGAGTGCGACCGCTGCCACCGGCCGCAGGTCATCCCAGACAGGAGCAAATAGCGAGCGCCGAAGCGACTCGAACCCGGGCTGCCACTACCGGGAAAGATCAGAAGTCCAGCGCTCTCCCACTGAGCTACAGGGGCGGACAAAACACAAAGACATGTGCCAAGATCCAAAAAAGATCCAGGATCCAGGATCCCTAGGATCCAATATCTGGAATCTTGTTATATCCTGGATCCTGCAGAATCATTTTGTTGACCATTTTGTAAAACGCCCCCCCCCCCCGCGGGCTATACTAAGTTAGATATGTAGCCTTTTCTGAATATAGTGGTTCGATATGTAGCCTGATATAACCATAGCAGTTGCGGCGCCCCGAAGCCCTGATCATCATCATAGCCCTTTCTGATTCGGGTTTTCGTGTCTGTTCTTGTAGTGGCATGGGCAACCAGGGTATATCAGTGGACGACGCCGTATTTCAAACATCGCTGCTTTGATGTACACCGTCCGCGTATGTGCTGTCAGAGGGCAGAGTCGCCTTCCACGGGTGCTGTCGTTCATGACGTGGTCAGAGGGCAGAGTCGCCTTCCACGGGTGCACCGTCATGACGTGGTCAGAGGGCAGAATCGCCTTCCACGGGTGCTGTCGATCATGACGTGGTCAGAGGGCAGAGTCGCCTTCCACGGGTGCTGTCGATCATGACGTGGTCAGAGGGCAGAGTCGCCTTCCACGGGTGCTGTCGTTCATGAAGTGGTCAGAGGGCAGAGTCGCCTTCCACGGGTGCTGTCGTTCATGACGTGGTCAGAGGGCAGAGTCGCCTTCCACGGGTGCACCGTCATGACGTGGTCAGGGGGCAGAGTCGCCTTCCACGGGTGCTGTCGTTCATGACGTGGTCAGAGGGCAGAGTCGCCTTCCACGGGTGCTGTCGTTCATGACGTGGTCAGAGGGCAGAGTCGCCTTCCACGGGTGCTGTCGTTCATGACGTGGTCAGAGGGCAGAGTCGCCTTCCACGGGTGCTGTCGATCATGGCGTGGTCAGAGGGCAGAGTCGCCTTCCACGGGTGCTGTCGTTCATGACGTGGTCAGAGGGCAGAGTCGCCTTCCACGGGTGCACCGTCATGACGTGGTCAGAGGGCAGAGTCGCCTTCCACGGGTGTTATCGTCCATGACGTGGTCAGAGGGCAGAGTCGCCTTCCACGGGTGCTGTCGTTCATGACGTGGTCAGAGGGCAGAGTCGCCTTCCACGGGTGCTGTCGTTCATGACGTGGTCAGAGGGCAGAGTCGCCTTCCACGGGTGCTGTCGTTCATGACGTGGTCAGAGGGCAGAGTCGCCTTCCACGGGTGCTGTCGTTCATGACGTGGTCAGAGGGCAGAATCGCCTTCCACGGGTGCTGTCGTTCATGACGTGGTCAGAGGGCAGAGTCGCCTTCCACGGGTGCTGTCGTTCATGACGTGGTCAGAGGGCAGAGTCGCCTTCCACGGGTGCTGTCGATCATGACGTGGTCAGAGGGCAGAGTCGCCTTCCACGGGTGCTGTCGTTCATGACGTGGTCAGAGGGCAGAGTCGCCTTCCACGGGTGCTGTCGATCATGACGTGGTCAGAGGGCAGAGTCGCCTTCCACGGGTGCTGTCGATCATGACGTGGTCAGAGGGCAGAGTCGCCTTCCACGGGTGCTGTCGTTCATGACGTGGTCAGAGGGCAGAGTCACCTTCCACGGGTGCTGTCGTTCATGACGTGGTCAGAGGGCAGAGTCGCCTTCCACGGGTGCTGTCGTTCATGACGTGGTCAGAGGGCAGAGTCGCCTTCCACGGGTGCTGTCGATCATGACGTGGTCAGAGGGCAGAGTCGCCTTCCACGGGTGCTGTCGTTCATGACGTGGTCAGAGGGCAGAGTCGCCTTCCACGGGTGCTGTCGATCATGACGTGGTCAGAGGGCAGAGTCGCCTTCCACGGGTGCTGTCGTTCATGACGTGGTCAGAGGGCAGAGTCGCCTTCCACGGGTGCTGTCGATCATGACGTGGTCAGAGGGCAGAGTCGCCTTCCACGGGTGCTGTCGATCATGACGTGGTCAGAGGGCAGAGTCGCCTTCCACGGGTGCTGTCGTTCATGACGTGGTCAGAGGGCAGAGTCGCCTTCCACGGGTGCTGTCGTTCATGACGTGGTCAGAGGGCAGAGTCGCCTTCCACGGGTGCTGTCGATCATGACGTGGTCAGAGGGCAGAGTCGCCTTCCACGGGTGCTGTCGTTCATGACGTGGTCAGAGGGCAGAGTCGCCTTCCACGGGTGCTGTCGTTCATGACGTGGTCAGAGGGCAGAGTCGCCTTCCACGGGTGCTGTCGATCATGACGTGGTCAGAGGGCAGAGTCGCCTTCCACGGGTGCTGTCGTTCATGACGTGGTCAGAGGGCAGAGTCGCCTTCCACGGGTGCTGTCGATCATGACGTGGTCAGAGGGCAGAGTCGCCTTCCACGGGTGCTGTCGTTCATGACGTGGTCAGAGGGCAGAGTCGCCTTCCACGGGTGCTGTCGTTCATGACGTGGTCAGAGGGCAGAGTCGCCTTCCACGGGTGCTGTCGATCATGACGTGGTCAGAGGGCAGAGTCGCCTTCCACGGGTGCTGTCGTTCATGACGTGGTCAGAGGGCAGAGTCGCCTTCCACGGGTGCTGTCGTTCATGACGTGGTCAGAGGGCAGAGTCGCCTTCCACGGGTGCTGTCGTTCATGACGTGGTCAGAGGGCAGAGTCGCCTTCCACGGGTGCACCGTCATGACGTGGTCAGGGGGCAGAGTCGCCTTCCACGGGTGCGCCGTCGTCAGTTGTCCGGCTCCAGCCTGCTCGCTGGGTGCCGAATGAATGCCGTGTTGGTGCCACCTAGTGCTCAGCTAAGTTTGGATAGATATTGGATTGGGTGCCGAATGAATGCCGTGTTGGTGCCACCTAGTGCTCAGCTAAGTTTGGATAGATATTGTATTGGGTGTCGAATGAATGCCGTGTTGGTGCCACCTAGTGCTCAGCTAAGCTTGGACAGATATTTGATTGAGTGCCGAATGAATGCCGTGTTGGTGCCACCTAGTGCTCAGCTAAGCTTGGACAGATATTGGATTGTAATGTGCTCTTCAGAGCTGTCATTTGATTCTGATCGTGTGCAGATTTGGAGTCGATTTAAAGGTCACCTAGACAGTTTTCGTTCAACATAACGATAACGGGTACCTTGAGCTGAAAACACGAATGACATTGTATGACAATGAGTATAGCTGATAATTCAATATAATATATCTAACGATACTTTCGGTTTTTGCCGACTCTACGTAGAAACCGAGCGGGGGGGGGGGGGGGGTGTGTGTTCAGACGCTCCTCCCGGCACGGTGAAGGTGGCGCCGAACAGCACCGGCACTGCGCCGGTTAACTAACAGCAAACAAACTGGACAGTTGAGAGCACCTCTAAGTGACCGGCCGTCTAACCCAGCCGTCGGCCGCGTCTGTACCCAGTCCGCGGCAGTCGGAGACCCTGACCCTGTGACCCCGTACCTTCTCCAGTCGGAGGTTCTCGCCGAGCGCCGGCGGCCAGTGACCCTGCACCACCACCAGGTCACCGTCAGTGACCTTGAACTGTTTGCCGTTCAGGTGGACCACGGCGAAGAGTCGGCCTGTGGTGCGCTCCGTGATATTCTGGTTCACGCGGGCCACCACTCCTGCGGGAGGAATACCTCGGCTCAAACGACGCCCGCATCACAACCACAGTCTGGTAAAGCTGTGAGTCTGGCAGACAGTCAGACAGTCTGTGAGTCTGGCAGACAGTTTGTGAGTCTGACAAAGCTGTGAGTCTGGCAGACAGTCAGACAGTCTGTGAATATGACAGACAGTCTGTGAGCATGTCAGAGTTTGACAGTCTATTTGAGTCTGACAGACAATCTGTGTGAGTCTGACAGACAATCTGTGTGAGTCTGACAGACAGTCTGTGTGAGTCTGACAGACAGTCTGTGAGTCTGAGAGACAGTATGTGAGTCTGACAGACAGTCTGTGAGCATGTCAGAGTTTGACAGTCTATTTGAGTCTAGACAGTCTGTGAGTCTGACAGACAGTCTGAGTCTGACAGACAGTCTGTGTGAGTCTGACAGACAGTCTGTGAGTCTGAGAGACAGTATGTGAGTCTGACAGACAGTATGTGAGTCTGACATACAGTCTGTGAATCTGACGAACAGTCTGTGGAGTCTGACAGAGTCAGACAGTCTGTGAGTCTGACAGAGTCAGACAGTCTGTGAGTCTGACAGACAGTCTGAGTCTGACAGACAGTCTGTGAGTCTGACAGACAGTATGTGAGTCTGACAGACAGTCTGCGAGTCTGACAGACAGTCTGTGAGTCTGACGAGACAGTCAGACAGTATGTGAGTATGTCAGACAGTCGGTGAGTCTGACAGACCGTCTGTGAGTCTGACAGACCGTCTGTGAGTCTGACAGACAGTGTGAGTCTGACAGACAGTCTGAAAGTATGACGAGACAGTCAGACAGTCTGTGAGTCTGACACAGTCTATGAGTCTGACAGACAGTCTGTAAGTCTGACAAACAGTATGTGAATCTGACAGTCAGCCAGTCTGTGAGTCTGACAGACAGTCTGTGAGTCTGACATACAGTCTGTGAATCTGACGAACAGTCTGTGGAGTCTGACAGAGTCAGACAGTCTGTGAGTCTGACAGAGTCAGACAGTCTGTGAGTCTGACAGACAGTCTGTGTGAGTCTGACAGACAGTCTGTGTGAGTCTGACAGACAGTCTGTGTGAGTCTGACAGACAGTCTGTGAGTCTGACAAACAGTAGTGATTCTGACAGAGTCAGACAGTCTGTGAGTCTGACAGACAGTCTGTGTGAGTCTGACAGATAGTCTGTGAGTCTGACAGACCGTCTGTGAGTCTGACAGACCGTCTGTGAGTCTGACAGACCGTCTGTGAGTCTGACAAACAGTCTGTGAGTCTGAAGAGTCAGACAGTCTGTGAGTCTGACAGTCAGACAGTCTGTGAGTCTGACAGACAGTCTGGGATACATGTTTGAGAATTGATTGTTTCCAATTCAAAGAATCAAACAAATGTTTTAATCGATTCACGTTTGATTCAACATTTAAATATATAAGGACAAGTCTTTTAGAAAGACTTGTTCTTCAAGAAAAAGTAAAGTACTCAAGGAGAGGTCAGTCAAAAATAGCATTACATTTAAATATATATATATATATATATATATATATATATATATATATATATATATATATATATATATATATATATATATATATGTATGTATGTATGTATGTATGTATGTATGTATGTATGTATGTATGTATGTATGTATGTATGTATGTATGTATGTATGTATGTATGTATGTATGTATGTATGTATGTATGTATGTATGTATGTATGTATGTATGTATGTATGTATGTATGTATGTATGTATGTATGTATGTATGTATGTATGTATGTATGTATGTATGTATGTATGTATGTATGTATGTATGTATGTATGTATGTATGTATGTATGTATGTATGTATGTATGTATGTATGTATGTATGTATGTATGTATGTATGTATGTATGTATGTATGTATGTATGTATGTATGTATGTATGTATGTATGTATGTATGTATGTATGTATGTATGTATGTATGTATGTATGTATGTATGTATGTATGTATGTATGTATGTATGTATGTATGTATGTATGTATGTATGTATGTATGTATGTATGTATGTATGTATGTATGTATGTATGTATGTATGTATGTATGTATGTATGTATGTATGTATGTATGTATGTATGTATGTATGTATGTATGTATGTATGTATGTATGTATGTATGTATGTATGTATGTATGTATGTATGTATGTATGTATGTATGTATGTATGTATGTATGTATGTATGTATGTATGTATGTATGTATGTATGTATGTATGTATGTATGTATGTATGTATGTATGTATGTATGTATGTATGTATGTATGTATGTATGTATGTATGTATGTATGTATGTATGTATGTATGTATGTATGTATGTATGTATGTATGTATGTATGTATGTATGTATGTATGTATGTATGTATGTATGTATGTATGTATGTATGTATGTATGTATGTATGTATGTATGTATGTATGTATGTATGTATGTATGTATGTATGTATGTATGTATGTATGTATGTATGTATGTATGTATGTATGTATGTATGTATGTATGTATGTATGTATGTATGTATGTATGTATGTATGTATGTATGTATGTATGTATGTATGTATGTATGTATGTATGTATGTATGTATGTATGTATGTATGTATGTATGTATGTATGTATGTATGTATGTATGTATGTATGTATGTATGTATGTATGTATGTATGTATGTATGTATGTATGTATGTATGTATGTATGTATGTATGTATGTATGTATATATATATATATATATATATATATATATATATATATATATATATATATATATATATATATATATATATATATATATATATATATATATATATATATATATATATATATATATATATATATATATATATATATATATATGTTGAGTTTATGTAAAATCAATAAAAATGGAAACATACATATATATGATCATTAAAACATTGTTACAGCAATCATATTTCAGTATAAATGAATGTAGCCACTGGGACTGCATTGTATTTGCACAATTTACCACGTGCACTTGAATTGTTAAGAATCGTTACATATTGTGATTCAACCAGCCTTGATTCCATGCGGGTTTTAATTCATTCATGAATCAAAAGATCTGGTGGTGAATCGATTATTTTTTAATTAAGGAATTTTAATTGAACGATTGCAATCCATTAAATCAAAATCGAATCAATAACCAGTCTGGGTCGTGCCACAGTACGGTGTCCCCCCCCCCCCCCCAAAAAAAAAACACACACTTTTTCGTTGGTGCAAGCTTGCCAATTGACGGCGTTCTTCGCTAGGCCAATAACAAGTATGCCAAATTTCATTGTGATCCTTTGAGTTTTGCCCCCCCGGGCCTCCGTACCCCTACCCAAAAGGTCAAAAATCAAGTCGTCGTACAGACCTCCGCGTGTGCTCATTTGAAAGCTCTTGCCGAGTAGAATAAACTTGAATTCAGTCGAAATGCTCTAAATTCAAGTTTGCGTTCTATGAGTCATAACAAGAGCCCAAACCAAGCCTTCAATAGAGCTCTTGAAGGCTTGGTTTTGGGCTCTGTTTAGACTTTGGGCTAGGCAAATAAATTATCTACACAAATTACGTATGATAGACATATCTGAATATGAGTATGACTAAACCCAGGGTGAGTTTATGCCAAAGTTCACCAAGCAGATGCGACTCACCTGACGTGGTGTCATTGTCTGCCTTAGTCACGGACTCGTAGTCAGGCTGGACATCCTGGTATGATGCACTGGTGAACTGTGCTGCGCTGGTCTTCAACGAAGCAGCAAACGAGGGGAAGGAGGCTTCATAAGTAACTTTCTGAACATGACACCGAGGAAGAAGTGGCGCTGTTCTTCCACCTGAAATTATACATGCACAAGGACATGGTGAAACGTAGAGCTTCTTTGGGCATTCACTCATCACTATCAACATTGAAATAAATTGATCGGATAACAAAATGACTCATTTCTGCTGATATTAACATTCATGACGATAACAAATTATGCAATGCCACTAAAAAGTGCAGACATTTCGGGGTTGATCGTGACAAACTACTCTGTAAAACTGGGCCATTACTTACAATTCAGTGCTGCTGGGCAGGGGGCGACGCAGGATCGAATCCGACTCAGCAACCCCGCGGCGAATCTCTTGGTTAATGCCATCTCTTATATCTGGAGAGAAGAAAGAGTCTCCTAATATATCACCTGAATCTGATCAGAGTCCAGTCTACCCAAAACAGTGCTGCACCTGTGGCACGCTGGGTCACCAAGACTACCAAGGTCACCAAGGTCACCAAGGCTACTAGCTGAAGTAAACAGCAGTGATTCCAGGCAGGACTCTCGCACCAAACCTGGTGAAGAGATGACAAATGTTTCACTAAACAACCTGTATGTCACACCATTTCTTAATCAGATACTCTCTGAAATCAATTTAGTTCTTCAGATAGAATGGGTTTCCAAAATCAGATATTTGTTAAGCAGTCAGTTGTTTCGGCCTTGTTCTAATGACCATTGCCTAGTCAGCGTCTTAACCCGCCATGCCGGAGGGGGGGGGGGGGGGAGGAGTACCCAGCTACCAATTTGACGTCACAACGTTGTGACAAGTTGCGACATAACGACACGACACAACGTCGTAAGAACGTTATTTTGTAGACTCCCAGAAACGTTGTCACAACGTTACATCACTACGTTAGCAAAACGTTGTCACAACATTACTTTTGGCAAACGTGGCTAACATGACTAACGTGGTCGCCCATACTCGTAGGCAGGTGGTAAATACACTCAAATTAGGTCATTGCACCATATTGCGAGATGTTTGTTTTTCCTAAGTTACAAAATCAACGTTGTGACACCGTAATGGCGCAACGTTGCTGCGACGTATGCTAGTAACGTTTAGATCACTTTGCTCTCCACAACATTCACAACGTTGTCACGACGTACAATTCAAACTTGATGTTTGACAACGTTGTCACAAGGGCTGCGGAGTCGATCGGTTTTCAGGTAACTCCGACTCCGACTCTTTGGAGTCGACTCCGACTCCGACTCCGACTCCGACTCCGACCCTCCTGAGTCGACTCAGACTCCGAAATTGACAACGGCCACAAGACGTGACCACCCGCAGTAAGTTTACCCGTTTCAAAATTTGAGTTAAATTGGATATAGAAGTTAAATGAAGTATATAAATATTGTCTGACCATAACATTCTATTGAAAGATTCCAGAAGTCCAAAAAAGAAGTCAGGTCTTGTGACAACCATACCAACCACATGGATATTAACCAATAAGTAAAAACCATGAATCTATTAATTGCACGACGTTTAACTCGCCTTAGACAGTTTTGTTCTGCAAGTTGATTTATCGTGATTGATGCCTAGATTCCTTGGGTTAGCATATTGGATCTGCATCCGATGACACGCCCTGGGTTCGATTTCGCCCACCGAGGTACACGATGGAAACGAGTGTTTGGCATGACTGAATATCATTAAATGGCAAGGAAATCGAAGTCGAAGGGGCATGATTTTGTTTGTCATCGCCACCGGTGGTTCACTAAAATGCACCTGCAAAAATATGTTGCCCATGCGCTGCCCATGACTGACAGCCGGAGTCGGAGTCGGCACAATTTTGCCGACTTCGACTCCGGCCGAAATCACCGACTCCGACCGACTCCGACTCCGCAGCCCTGGGCACGTTATCTGTTAGCTGGGTAGACGCCCTTTTAGTTATTTTTTTCGGAGACAGCGCAAAAATGTCGGCGCGTAGTGCCGCCGTCTTTGGCACAGATGTACTGGCTTCAATGGCCCACATTGTGTTAATTTGTTTACCAAGTTATCTGAAGCCTTGTCACCAGGTCAGGTCACATGACCCCACCCCCACAAATGGTCGCGCTCGTGCCACATGCACAGTTTTTGACCGCGCGGTTTGAAACTCACAGGATTCAATTATGACATACAATTCGTGTATCTCTGACTTCTTATATCGTTAGCCTAAGGTCAGGCGGAAGGTGTGACGTAATGTGATGTGACCTCACCATTTATAGCCAATAGGAAAATTTGTAAATGCTTCTTATTCAGAGAATACGCATTGGACTAATTTATATTAATTCTTTCAAGATCATGGGGTTATAGAGGTCATGTGTGATGTCCTATGTGCAATTTTGACTCAGTGACCCCTACAAAGTTATTTGAGGTCACAAGCACCTTTTTGCCAGTAATTTTTGATTGAATAAAGAAAGAGATGTGAGACTGACACCATCACTGTGATTATCTTGTCGAGACTGTCTGGCAATGTACAACCACAACCTACCTAAATCACCATTTGATTTCAGATGGCCTTGACCAGAGGTCAACTTTTGCAGTTACCTAAAACAAGTGCAATGATTATGGTTCAAAACGGATTGATGAGGTGGACACAATAACGTTAACAGCATAGTTCTTTCTTGATTTGATAAGTCATTAGTGATAACAAAATTTAGACAAAAACAGCCCTTTGACCTTTGATGACCTCTGGATCCCCTAAACTATTGACCTGAGCTAAAATTTGAAGTCACCAATGGCGATTGCATTTATTTTTCCCATTAGCTGACATAGATCACAACACAAAAAAAATCCTGAGATAATTTGGGGTTTCTGGGTGAAAGTCCTAAAATTGGCAAATTTGACCTTTGATGACATTTGGTGACCTCAATATTGACCTGAGCCCAAAAGATGACCAAGTGGTTTCCACATGCTTTTTGATGATCTATCAACCAGTATTTTTGTATTCCACCTACTTCCCATAGGAACTGAGTTTGAAGGGGGGCATTTAGATGCCACCTCCTTCCCTCAGCCTGGCAGCCGGCAAAGGTGGCGCTGAGCACAAAGGTGGCGCCAGCACAGTGTGGGTTAATAAAGATTTAAAGTGTTCAAACACATTGTGTGGGTTAATAAAGATTCAAAGTGTTCAAACACATTGTGTTGCTCCTGATGGAAACACACTTGGCAACTCCTTTCTTTCTGGCAATCAGGATGTTCAAATCAGTAAGGATTTGTGTTCTGACTCATGTTTTTGTTTGCCCTTGACTGGCAATGAATGTGGTCAGATGAGGCCAGTGGGTGCAGAGGACCTTGCTGAACCTTTGCAGTACAAAAAACTTAACTCTAAATTGTGCCCTTAGCCAAAAACTTAGTGATCAGATGGTGGGATGATTCATGCTTCATACATCAAGCCAATCTAAGAGAAGGACTGATCTAAGAAACCAATACAAACAAAAGGCTTGAACTAAATTAATTACAAAATATTTGTACATGGTCCAGCCCAGCCACTGACATCACTGATATAGTGCCCTGGATGTTACTTGCCCCTGAACATGGCCACTGCAACTGGCCACAGGCTATCCCAGTCAAGGGCAACTTGCAAGCCTGAAAAGGCTCAAACCCAGAGTACCACACTGGGTAAAATTTGTAGCCCAGCACCCTCCCAACTGAGCTACACAGGTAGATGTAAGATGGGGACAATACACTGAACAAAGCTCAAGGTAGATGTAAAACAGGGATAATACACTGAACAGAGATACACAGGTAGATGTAAGACAGGGACAATACACTGAACAGAGATACACAGGTAGGTGTAAGACGGACAATACACTGAACAGAGCTCAAGGTAGATGTAAGACAGGGACAATACACTGAACAGAGCTCAAGGTGGAGCATATTGATGCAGGTCAAAGCACAGAACATAGTACATGACAGACACAGAGCACGGCATGAGGTGATACAATGGAAACAATGCTGGACTGTGTGAAACCATGCAGATATGTTCAAACGCAGGGTACCAGGCTTATTTTCAAAACATTTAGGTTATCAGAAGGGAGAACCACCAAACCTGTAGGCTAACTTTCTAGCAAAACACGAGGAATGTTGTATATGAAATGCATGTTTCACACATTTTGTATAAGCATCCTAATTCCTACCTTCGCATAAAAACAAATGTGTCTCCTACCAGACCATCAATAATTTGCACAAGTTGAGTGCCCTTTTTGTCTGTAACGCGCAATAAATGTCAATCATATTTGGCAGCTAAGAGGAGGAACTGTCGAAACTTTCGTTATTCTCTCCAAAATCTTTTATTTTCGGGAAGTGATTTCGTGAGTTTAAAATGCATTATAGATACAAATGATGATATCATTCATTATGAATTATGTTTCAATTGATAACACACCATATGTAGAAGGTTAGTACTTAGAACGTCTGGTAGAAGTTTGAAAGGTGGAAAGGTGAAGTGATAGTGAACACACAAATCCTTTCTATTTACTTAGAAATGAGAGCTACCAGTTTTAGCTGTAAACTTGCGCAAGAGTGACAAAAGCTTCTAAATAGATAAATATAGCTCCCGTGTTCTACGCGCCCTAATCCACCACCAACAACAGCCCCCGTGTTCTTTGCGGCGATATGAGTGTGTACACTACACGGTATAATATATATGGCCTTGGACGGTATCTACTGCCATATATAGGATCTACTGGCATACTAAGAACAACTAACAGGGCCGTCCATAAACAACACGTGGTGCACGGCGACTGCTGCAATCCATCCAGTATTGTATCTACCGTGCTGCAATCGTGCTGCAATCGAGACTCGAGAGTTGTGTCAGTGACCAGTGTTCTATGACCGCGGTTGTGTCTTCAATCGACGGTGGGCGAAGCAGCTACGCTAACTACTGCATCGACAACGTCTTTAATCCCGTGCAATCAGTGTTCAAATTACTGAAGTGCAATGTTTTGCTGCATGAGCATGAGACAGTTATGCATTTTTCGCACAGCAATGAAAAAAGTCTAGGAGGAAGACAAAGATTAAGTCAAGAAAATGAAGACATCTCACATAAAAGTCCAAAAGACTGCCTGAACTCTTGAATGAAAAAAACGAACAACTGGCTACCAGGCTACAGGTGTTTACAAGTAACACTTCTGACTGCCAGTTGTCACTATATAGATATTACCTAAGTAGACTTTTCAGTTGGTAGGAGTTGATATTTGGTAAAAATTCAGTACCACTTATCATTCTTGGCTGACACTTGACAGGATGAGTTCTTCACATGAAGTTACCATTGAAGTAGCTCACAATAAGAAGAGGACTAATGTCAGCTTCAGAGGCACATTACCAGTGCTAGATGGAAAGGAGGAACCACATGAAATTGTCCTAAATGGTCCATGTGGTATTGTTTCAGAAGACAGCTCAGAATATTTATTTACAGTGGTAAGCAATCTACAAAGGGCAGCACTGATTGTGAGTTGGACAACTTCCTGGCAAAAGGGGCCTTGGCAAAAAGGACCAACTTTAATGAAAGGCCTGTTTTTTAGTTCCAAAACAATCATATGTTATGCATTTGAAGGTATGAATTGGTTAATTCATTGAATTATATTCTTAGAAAGTCCTTGGCATGTCCAGTAAGACCCTCAAACTGACTGAGATGGTCATTGTACAGCCTGAGAGGGCTCAGTCATTCTGAGGGAGCCTTTGACTAGCATGAGGTTTTCATACCACCTGAGACAGCCTCTGTCTAGCTTAGTAGGGTACTAAGCCCTTCTGAGAGAGCATTTAAGCTGCCTGAGAGAGCCCTTGGTCAGCTGGAGATGGCCCTCAGCTGGCCTGAGAGGGCCTCATCTGGTCTCAGAGGACCCTTGTCAGACCTGATATAAATTTATTTTAGCCTTGGAAGGCTAGCCTGAGTTGACCCTGAGGTAGTCTGAGAAGGCCCTCAGCCTGGCTAAGGTGTGCCTTAACTGCTAGCTTGGCCCTTTTCAGATAGCCAGCTGAAAAGGACCCAATTGTGGATTGGGAATAACTGCCCCCCCCCCCCCCCCCCCCTCCTTGTGGCTCTGCCCCTGTCTTACTCATTCATCATGATGCTCCTCTTATCATGCTTCTAAGTTCTGACTTCTGATGTGTATAGATAACCTGTAAGAACAATACTCTTGTTTTATATGAAGTGGGAAATTAAGCATGCTATAAAATTACTTTCATTTTGTATCAGGAATTCCCTTGCTCTCAAGGAAGTTCCTCATTGTCTCTTGACCACATATTGAATTTGCTAAATGAATCATCACATGCAGTTTTCTTGAATTCAGATGTCCTAGTTCTTTCAGCACTTAACCTAGAATATGTTTACAGGGATCATTTGGCACTAAAATATCTGAAGATGCGCTGGAGCGTTACATCCAAATTCAGAAAGGTGTCGTCTGTGGCGAGGACATCTCCAGCAGTGACATGTTCTTCCTGCTGGACTCGGTCCGCCGCAGCCACCGGCGCAAAGACGAGGACGCCGCTGCCGAGCTGTCCCTCACACCGCTGGACTCACCGGATCCCAGCCAGGCGCCGGCGGGCGGGGAATCTGACCACAGCCCTGCAGCTGAGGGGCGAGCTTCCACTCCCGATTCCAGTGACGACGGCGAGTCCGACAGCGACGCTGCCGACGCTCCCGCCACGTCACCGGGTCGGTCCGCCGCGGCCGGAGACCCGGAGCCGGCGCCGGTCCGCCGCCGACTGGTGCTCCAGCCCGAGGAGGTGCTCTTCCTATCCCACGCGCTCGGCTGCGTGCGTGTGACGACCGTCGACGGCGCCGAGTTGGCCGGCGAGCGACTCTACTGCCACCTATCGGGCTGCGGTGACCGCCACCTGGCGGCGCGGTACGCGGCCTACCTGGATCTGCGCGGCCGCGGCTGGGTGGTGCGTGACGGACTGCAGTCGGGCGCCGACTTTGGTGAGCAGTCACTGAGCACGGGTAGCAGGCGGGGGTGGGCAGTGCAGTGAGGAGGGAGCTGTGTTGGCATCGCGATTAGTAACTATTTCCATGTTTTTTTCTTGTTTTGGGTAAACTTCGTTTCGCCGTGGTAACGTGTGATGAAACTAAAGCCTGCTCAATATCCCTTATATATTTTGTATTTATTGCTCCCTTTTGAACGCGTTGGTTTTTAGCTCCGCAATTGAATGTACAAGCTCTTTCCGAATGCAGTTTGTCAATTCATAGTCGTTTGTTGGCGATGGAGCGAGCTATTGAATTCTCCGTTTTTATTCTGCGTATTTACTTCACTACAAGGAAACCCAAGCTTGAATGGGTGTGCTACATGGGAGTGATGAGTGAGTGAATGATTCATTCATTCATTCATTCATTCATTCATGCATTCATTCATTAAGTGAGTGAGTGAGTGAGTGAGTGAGTGAGTGAGTGAGTGAGTGAGTGAGTGAGTGAGTGAGTGAGTGAGTGAGTGAGTGAGTGAGTGAGTGAGTGAGTGAGTGAGTGAGTGAGTGAGTGAGTGAGTGAGTGAGTGAGTGAGTGAGTGAGTGGGTGAGTAGGTGGTTGCGTGAGTGAGTTGGTGATTTAGGAAGTGAGTAAAGGAGTGTTCAGCTGAATCTGTCATTTTCCAAGTGATTCCAAGATTCTGAATACATTTCGGTTCAGTGCCTATCTGCTGTGTGTGTACGACCCCCGGCTGTATGTGTGTCTGTCCGTGCAGTGGTGTACCGGCGCGGCCCCGCCTTCTACCACGCGTCGCTGGTGGTCACCGTACAGGTGTTCAGTGCCTATCTGCTGTGTACGACCCCCGGCTGTGTGTGTGTGTGTGTCTGTCCCGGCAGTGGTGTACCGGCGCGGTCCCGCCTTCTACCACGCGTCGCTGGTGGTCACTGTACAGGTGGTGAGCGCCGAGACGCGCCGACTGCTGGCCGAGCGCAACTGGCGCGCAGCCGACTGGCTGTACACGGCTGGGTTGTGCCGTACCGCCGAGCAGGCGGCCAAGGTGAGGGCGTCGCACGCACACGACAGGGTGCATCCCCGGGACAGTCGCAAACAGCACAGCTCCCGCAAGGTCATGTCCTTAAAATGGCGAAAAGCCAGGTGACTGTGTTGACTGCCGAATGACTCATGGGTCATTCCAGGACAGATCGACCCAAAACATATTGAAATAACACTATATATCAGATGTCGATACAATTATGTCTTGTGTGTTATCTGGGCCGTAGATTCACACGGAAATTTTCAGCCTCGTCCTTCGAATAGTTTTCGAGTTTGCCTTCGATGGTAAACATTGGAGATAGATAGACAGTCAGCAGAATCGCATTTTATCTAGTGTAAACTGGTTTACGTGTGGGGGGGGGGGGGGCATGTCCCCAGTGCCCCCCACCCCCTTGCTACGTCCCTGGACGAGGCAAATATAATGATGCTGAGTTAAGCTCTCTAGCACAAGGTAACCGGACAAAGTTCGTAAACATAAGGTTCGTAACGGAAAAAGTTTGTAAGCAAAGGTTCGTATGCAAAGGTTCGTATCGGATAAGGTTCGTATGGGATAAAGTTCGTAACGGCTAAAGTTCGTAATGGAAAAGGTTCGTATCGGATAAAGTTCGTATTAAAAAAGTTCGTAACGGATAAAGTTCGTATGCAAAAGGTTCGTATGCTGAAGTTCGTAAAAGAAAAAGTTCGTAATGTAAAAAAGTTCGTAAGCAAAGGTTCGTATGCAAAGGTTCGTATGGGATGAAGTTCGTAACGGCTAAAGTTCGTAATGGAAAAGGTTCGTATCGGATAAAGTTCGTATTCAAAAAGTTCGTAACTGATAAAGCTCGTATGCCAAAGATTCGTATGCTGAAGTTCGTAAAGGAAAAAGTTCGTTGGAAGAAGTTCGTAAGCAAAGGTTCGTATGCAAAGGTTCGTATCAGATAAGGTTCCGAACCTTTGCTTACAAACTTTTTCCGTTTCGAACCTTATGTTTACCAACTTGTGTCTGGTTACCAACTTGTGTCGGGTTACCCTTTCGAACGGAGAGAGATAGAGAGACACCGTAAAGAGTAACGTGTTGCCTGTCATAAAGACAATAGGTTCGTATCGGATAAAGTTCGTATTGAAAAAGTCGTTACTGTTTACAGTTTCTCTCTATCTCTCTCCGTTCGGAAGGGTAACAGTAACCGGACAAAAGTTCGTAAACATACGGTTAATCACGGACAAAGTTCGTAAGCAAAGGTTCGGAACCTTATCCGATACAAACCTTTGCATACGAACCTTTGCTTACGAACTTTTTCCTTTACGAACTTTTTCCTTTACGAACTTTTTCCTTTACGAACTTTTTCCTTTACGAACTTTTTCCTTTACGAACTTTTTGAATACGAACTTTATCCGATACGAACTTTTTTCCATCACGAACTTTAGCCGTTCGAACTTCATCCGATACGAACCTTTGCATACGAACCTTTGCTTACGAACCTTTTCCATTACGAACTTTTTCCTTTACGAACTTCAGCATACGAACCGTTTGCATACGAACCTTTTGCATACGAACCTTTTGCATACGAACCTTTTGCATACGAACCTTTTGCATACGAACTTTATCCGATACGAACCTTTTCCATTACGAACTTTAGCTGTTACGAACTTTATCCCAAAGGAACCTTATCCGATACGAACATTTGCATAAGAACCTTTGCTTACGAACTTTTTCCACTACGAATCTTATGTTTACGAACTTTGGTCCGGGAAGCCTAGCACAATTACCTGCAAAGTTATTATCAAAGACGTGCAAAAAAGGATCGGGCGGATCGGACCATTATTTTTCCAAATACAATAATATAAATACAATATTTAGAGAAAACCCTATCTCCAATTTTTTACTATCGAAGGCTTATGTATCAAAGTGGATTATGGCATGGAAAAAAATATAATTTTAAATAGCTGCAGTATAAAATCACGTGATCTGATCCGAGATCACATGTTAAAATTCGAGAAAAAAAGAAAAATATTAATCTATGGTTTCTGTCGGCGATATATGACTCGGATGATTTAGATTGGCGATATTGCTCTCTGAAAATTAGAGTTTTACATAACATTACAAAGTTGCCCGAGGCTGAAACTCGAAAATCATTCGACGGACGGTGCTGACAATTTCACAGCGTGAATCCACGGCCCAGATAACCCCCAACACGCAGTTCTATCGAAATCTGAGATGTGGGGTGTTATGGCTTGGTCGATCTGTCATGGAATGGGTGTGGGGTGGTACGGGGTGACGGGGTGACGGGTGACCTCATGTGGGGTGACGAGTTCTCTAAGTCCACGAGGTTATGTACCCTGACCAAAACACTAGCTTACAATATTATCTCCGCGTGAGATTACACTCGGCGTTACCGAGGCCCTGGGCGGCGGGTCGGGCTCACACATAAGATGCGTCACGTTGCTGGTGCGTCATTCTGCGGCCTCCGTCCTCTAATCGAGACTGTGGCAGATCGGACGGATCGGTGGCAGATCGGTCGGATCGGTGGCAGATCGGACGGATCGGGCGGATATGTGGTAGATTGGACGGATCGGATGGATATGTGGCAGATCGGATGGATCGGGCGGATCTGTGGTAGATTGGACGGATCGGAGGCAGATCGGACGGATCGGACGGATATGTGGCAGATTGGACGGATCTGAAGGATCGGACGGACAATGCGTGTCATTTGACATGGCTGGTTTAATGAACGGAGTAGTTTGGCAATACCTCTATCGCATTGATCACAACCTAACCGGCACCGGCACCGTGCCGGCACTAACCCGTGCCGAGGGGGTGTTTGGACGCCCCCGCTCAGGTTTTTCGGGGATAGCGGGAATCGCGATTGACCGCAGCTGGTCGCCGGTCGCCAGGAACAGGAGCGTTACGGCCAGCCGTTCCTCCGGCGGCACGGTTACGCGGTACCTGTCGGTTCTCTCCAGGCGTTGTCGGCGGGGCTAAAATATCTTGTCGTTTTGTCGTCCTCACCGGCAACCAAGGACATGGAATTTCGGCGACCACATTCGGTGTCCTGACGAGGTTACCGAGTCAAAAATAATGAAATGTCTACCCTAGCCCAATCCACCTATCCTAACTCAGCTGTATCTGTATGTGCTTGGCATATGTTTTTGTTTCGATCTCTGCTTCTCGCATGCCTTCGTTCTAAAACACGTCTTCATGTTAGCAGCTGCGCGGGTTTACATTCCAAATCACTCACGCAGCAACAAACTATACTGTAGGTATACTATATACTATATACTGTATCTGCGAGACAACCACGGCTGTCGTCCGGACGGTCCGGACGACCACTCCTGGCGACCCTTTTACAAGGGACCAATGACATACCGCGCATACCCTTGGTTGTCGCGGTTGTCCTAATGCCTGCTGAATCTGGTATATTTAGTATGCTCTGTCTGGCATAGTTACTGGTATCAGCAAACGCGTCCCTTCCGGTCTTACCCTTTCATTGTTCTGACCAGTCCCACGTGCCACCAACGACCATCCAAGCGGCATTCCTTCTTGCCCCCTCCCTGTCCGCGGCGCGGCGGCCGGCGGACACAGCGGGTGGTCCGTCCAGCGTCACTCCTGCCCGGCCGGCCCGACATTCCTATTTCAGCTATTTTTAACACATTGACCCCTTCAGTCATTCAGTGCGCTGCGCGCGAGTGGCGCTGGGGAAGTACAGTGCGCTGTGCGACGCGCTGAATACTTGTCCAAACGTGTGCAGTGACGAATTCCACGCTGAAGTGACGATGGTTGTGAGAAGTCACGGGCATATGAACAACGCAAAATCAGGTACAGACATAACTCGCTTTTGATTGGGGTCTCAGCCGAACGCCATTGACGGGGGTGGCAATATCTTTGCAATGCCCATCCTGGTGAATGGTTATTTTCCGAACCAATGATGGCAGGGAGACGCTCAATGCGGAAATGTAATTAGCTCTATGTGCATTTTTGCACGTCAAATTTTTTGATCAATGTATCGACATCCCGTTTTCTGCTTTCGGGTACTGCTCAATATTGAAGTCAGAAAAAGGCCCGGCAGTATTGATAGTGCACTAGGGTGTATAATGGCACCAATTGCGCACATTTTGCACTATGAATTTGAATATCGCAGGACGGCAACCACCAACCCCGGTCTTAATTTCGGCGACAACCACAAAACATTTTTTTAGCCCTGGTTGTCGGATGGCCGCAAGAACAGAGTCGAACACGTCTACCGTCATGCGCATATAGTTCCGAAACTCCTCTGAGTCCCTCTCCCTCCGCGCCTGGACAAAGGTGCAATACTCGCTGTGGCGAGCACGATCCCTCGGGACGTCGCGAGCCCGCACACGCAAACGCTGGCGGGGCTCCCGTCGCTCCTGAATCTTACTTAGCTGAAGCAACAGGTTGAGCTTGAGGAGCAGATTCCTCCGAGGCATGGTGAATCCAGTCAGGCGATACACGGGTACAAACAACAGCGCAGGACAAGAAAACGACTAAACTAGAACAAGCAACAACAAAGAACGTGAACAAATCAACCAGAACGAGCAAGAACAAGTGACAAGAAAGAAGCACTTAACAACCGATACAATTTCACTCTTTCGACTCTCTCGACGCTTCTTGACTCCCGAATGGCACAAACAACAAACACCTATATTTACCTTGTTTGTTTTGATACTCGTATGGCCGTATCCATGCTAATACCGGGACTTTGTAATATTCCTAACGTGCAAACAAGCGGCATTCTTATAATCAAAAAGGACATTTACTATATTTTGCTGTTGGAAAATGTATAAATGTTGCATACGCTCCGTAAAACAAGTAATAACACTTTTAATTTGCTAATTGCAGTTTGTGTATATTTTCTGTTGATGTGACACGATTCCAGAGCGATCTCCAGACGATTCATGAGTGAGACGATTCGCGATCTGTACGCGGGACGCGATTCGCGTGAGAGCGGCTCAGGCGCGCGGCTCGATTTCCGAGCGGGACCAGATTTGCCTGCGAGACGCAAAATGTGCTGTGCTGTGCCTTGCCGGTGGGGGGGGGGGGGGGGGGGGGTAGCGTTTCGACGCCCCTTCCCCTAAGGTTTTTCGAGGATAGCGGAAAAACGGCGGCGCTGCAAAATTGACACAGCTGTTAAGCCATCAATTACCCACATTGTGTGAAATTTTGACCTCAGGTCATCTTAGGTCAGGTCGCCAGTCCAGGTCACGTGACTCACCCCCAAACAAGTTTGCGGTCGTACTACAGCCACAGTTTTTGGCCAATCGGTTTCAAACTTGCAGGATGTCAAGGCCTAGGTACAGGGACCCGTAGTTGCTATGGTACACACTAAGGTCCGGCTTATCTTCTCCTCTAGCGTATGTTTGACTGCGAATTAAGAAAGTACGACCATATATGCATTCAAACCGCATTACTGAGAGCTTCAAAATTATATATTGATGCATTGGCTCACCTTATCTGTTGGCTAATTTTAAGCAAAAATTCATGTTTAGCTCTTTGCGGTGGGATCGCCCATTTTTGCTTAAAATCAGCCAATAGATGAGGTGAGCCAATGCATCAATATATCATTTTGAAGCTCTCAGTAATGCGGTTTGAATGCATATGGTCGTTTCTTAATTCGCCGTCAAACATACGCTAGAGGAGAAAATATGCCGGACCTCTTAGTGTGTACCATAGCAACTGCGGGTCCCTGTACCTACAATTCGTATGCCTCGGGTTTTTGATATCGGTGACCCAAGGTCGGGGGTCAATTTCGTGACCTCCCCATTATAAGTCAATGGAGAAATATCAGAATGCCTCCTATTCCGAGGATACGCATGATATCAGTCCAATTCCTTCTGTATCATGTTATCATAGGCCATTATTGATTACCCGGGTTACATTTTTGTTCAGTGACCCATACAGGGTCAGCCGAGGTCATCCGAGGTCACCAACACTTTGGTGTCAATAACTCTCGACAGAATGAAGATAGAGAAGTGAAACCGGTACCAATGTGTTTATCTCGTCGAGACACGTCTGACGTCTCCCAATATGCAGCATGACCTACTTGGGTCGCCACTTGACCTTAACCTGCGGTCAAATTTTAAAGTTGACCTAACCTGGTCACCATCAATATGATTCAAAGCGCCTTGACGAGACAAACACGATAGCGTCATCATTATTGCCTTATCTTTATTATGTAAGAAGTTATTGGCGAAAACTGTTTTGCAAAACAAAAAATAACCTTTTTGACCTTTGACATCATGAGCCTACACTCGAAATTCCGACCTGAGTTAAAATTTGAGGACACCGTTGCGATTACATTTTTCAAGAGCTTTCGATTGTTTGTGTGTTTTCGCTTGTTCCTAACTATCCTAGTTCCCGAGATATTTGGAGGTTTCTGGAGCAAAGTCCTGAAACTGGTAAATCTGACCTTTGATGACCTCTGGTGACCTCAATATTGACCTGAGCCAAACAAAAATGAACGAATAGTTTCAAAATGATTTTTGACGAGCTTTCAAAATATATTTTTGTTTTTTATCTACATCCCATAGGAGCCGGGTTCGGGGGGGGGGGCGTCGAAGGTGGCGGAGTGGACAATTCTGGCTAAAAATAACCAATTAGCGGAAAGTTCATCCAACAAACGTGTGTACTTGGCTTTTGCAATACCCAATTACCCGCTCACCAGAATTAGTTATTACCTATGCCAATTATTACCTGTCTTTCCCTCCACCGACTGTCCCTACATCAGTACCAGGGTTCCAATTATCCAATACATTTTAAAATAAGGAGAGGAAAATTCATAGTAAAACTCGGGAAAAGGAGTAAACAAATATTATCTGTAGGGTGTCGTTTTCCACCCAAATTGCCCAATGCTAGGACACTGCTTGAGGTTGTTGTGGGCTTTAGATAAAGGGCTTGGCTCAAGTGTTGCTTGGCGACGAGATCATTGCCATCTGGCATGGAAGGTAAATACTAAACAGCCCAAACTATTGATTCCGATCAAAGGAGCGGACTTATTTGGTCGCTTCAGTTCTCCTAAACAGTCCAAAATCCATGTAAGGAAGTTTCTGTTTCTTCATCTTCTGTGTTCAGAATATACAGGCCAATGACAATCTTGAGTAGTCACGTTGTATTTTGATAATTTCAACCGGTTCAATGGTCCAAACGGTTTGAAATCTAAAGTGCGTCTCCAAGTGAAAATAACAAATTTAACAGACAGAACGGCCCCACACCAACTGCCCTGGAATGAGCCTATAATGTACAGATCTTGAGAGGCGGGACCTGCCTCGCTCCGGCTTGATCTCCGACCCCACCCCGTCACACCCCGGGCAACCCAGCATCCCACCTCCGGCGTGGCACTCCACGCAAGCGCAGTACGGCGGACCTCGGGCTACGCCCAGTCCAAGGACCAATCATAGAGTAGTGGCACCTCAGGCGGCCGGCGCCACTGGAAACAGGGATGTACGGTTATAAGCCACTGCAATGGTTGAACCTCAGGCTTCTGTGACGTCACTGGAGACAGGGCTGCACGGTTATAAGCCACTGCAATGGTTGAACCTCAGGCTTCTGTGACGTCACTGGAGACAGGGATGTACGGTTATAAGCCACTGCAATGGTTGAACCTCAGGCTTCTGTGACGTCACTGGAGACAGGGCTGCACGGTTATAATCCACTGCAATGGTTGAACCTCAGGCTTCTGTGACGTCACTGGAGACAGGGCTGCACGGTTATAAGCCACTGCAACGGTCGCAACACGAACTTCGCGACCCGAGACCTGCCATGTTACTCGATAGAGAACGGCGCAGCGTTTCTATGTGCAATTGTCATGAAAAATGTTGTTTGTAGTTGTAAATAACAACGCAGTGAAGGGATGTTTGTAGTCACACAAACTAGCATTGAACGTACTACATTTTGGTACTTCGGTTTAGTTGACTACGGATCACAAAATAAACGATTTCTTAATCCGCATTTTTTTTCTGGGACTCCCGTCTGTCTATATATACCAGTAAAACGCCCTTATTGGGTCAGGAACCGAGCGTGCTGTTCTTAAGCGTTATTTCCTAATGTGAAAGCTGAAAGAGCACTTACGTCTTTGCTTTGAGTTAAACAGGACATTTCAGGGATGGCGACCCGGTATCCGTCCTTCGCCGGCTGCTGGCGGTCACGTGACCCAGCCGGGGCCGGCCGAGCGCGAGGCCGGTGGGTCGTGGCCGCAAGTTGCGCAACTACCACCATAGGGCAGACAGTGCTGCTCGTCGGCGCGCGCTGCTCCCAAACCCGACAAGGAAGAATTTCGGGCATTTAATACAGTATTTGTACATGCAAATTTTCGTGTGCAAATTTTCAGCCACATGAACCGAGTAGTTGCGAGGAAATAAGCCTCTGAAAACCATGGCTACGGTCGGGTCGCTCATATGTAGACACCCCCCCCCCCAGTTGACGGAAGATCTCGCGCCCGTTCGGTAATTTTATTTAGTATGACAAATATTGAAATATTGTTTTATGAGAAGGCGTAGATTAGGTGAAGCAAGCTGTCGTGTGTAATACCTTATCGTGATTCAGGATATTTCTTGTTTGAACAAATAGTCAAAGTTTACCACACGCTCTTCATTTTTCAAAATGTTACCACCGTTCAGCACGAATATCCTAAGCACGAATAATCCGAATGACATCTACGCGGATACAGTCTTAGTAATAGCACACGCTCTTCCGGTTTTTAGTTCACATATTACCCTAAGCACCACAGTTTTACGCACGTTCGATCGTACTCTTATCACGAGTCAATACATATACAACGTATCAACCACGAATAATCCTAATGACATCTGCGCGGATACACTCTTAGTAACTTGAGTGAACTTTGGAATATCCTGACGGTGCAGGTGGCGTGGACCAACGCTTAGCCGGCCGACAAACTCCAGTTTCAGTGCAGCCAACCGGACGAGGGATGATGAGCCAGGCAATAGTAACGGAGCGCAGATCTGCCAGCATTGGCTTATACACCACATAGCATGCCAACTGAAGAACTCAACACCTCAAACCCGCCAGGTGGACATGTTTATTTTCCAGCCCTGTGCAACATTGTTTATGGTGCGGTCGCGGGAACACTAGTCATCTGGCATCTGGCATCTGGCAGCGCCGGGTTGCATCATTGTCTTCGTGATGCAATCCAGAGTCCGCTGAGCCGAGCCCCCAGGTCCGAGATACCGGCGTATTTGACCTAAGATAGCACACCGCAGCCAGTTTACAAACAAACCCGGCCGATCGCCGAGCCAGCCAGCTGCTCGCTGGAAACCGGACACGGCCCGAGCTCGGTCAGCTGTGCCGTGTCCGGCTACTCGACGAAAATGGGCGCCTGCGCCCGCTGCGCCCAGCTCAGTTGATAGCAAGGACACAACGAATGGGAAATCTCCGATTCTTGTAATTATTTTTAGCAGAACCCTAACTTTCGACTATCATGCCTTGTCTCCTTCCTGCTGTGACTATTGCTGTCCCTGAACTGTCCCTGAACTGCTGCTGTGACAGCTCCGACACCCTGAACTGCTGCTGCTGTGACAGCTCCGACACCCTGAACTGCTACTGTGACAGCTCCGAACCCTGAACTGCTGCTGTGGCAGCTCCGACACCCCGAACTGCTACTGTGACAGCTCCGAAACCCTGAACTGCTGCTGATGTGACAGGTCCGACACCCTGAACTGCTGCTGTGACAGCTCCGACAACCTGAACTGCTACTGTGACAGCTCCGACACCCTGAACTGCTGCTGTGACAGCTCCGACACCCTGAACTGCTGCTGTGACAGCTCCGACACCCTGAACTGCTAATGTGACAACTCCAACACCCTGAACTGCTACTGTGACAACTCCGACACCCTGAACTGCTGCTGCTGTGACAGCTCTGACACCCTGAACTACTGCTGTGACAGCTCCGACACCCTGAACTGCTACTGTGACAGCTCCGACACCCCGAACTGCTACTGTGACAGCTCCGACACCCTGAACTGCTGCTACTGTGACAGCTCCGATACCCTGAACTGCTACTGTGACAACTCCAACACCCTGAACTGCTACTGTGACAGCGCCGACACCTTAACTGCTACTGTGACAGCTCCGACACCCTGAACTGCTGCTACTGTGACAGCTCCGACACCCTGAACTGCTACTGTGACAGCTCCGACACCCTGAACTGCTGCTGTGACAGCTCCGACACCCTGAACTGCTACTGTGACAACTCCGACACCCTGAACTGGTGCTACTGTGACAGCTCCGACACCCTGAACTGATACTGCTGTGACAGATCCGACACCCTGAACTACTACTGTGACAGCTCCGACACCCTGAACTGCTACTGCTGTGACAGCTCCGATACCCTGAACTACTATTGTGACAGCTCTGACACCCTGAACTGCTGCTGTGACAGCTCTGACTAACCCTGAACTGCTACTGTGACAGCTCCGACACCCTGAACTGCTACTGTGACAGTTCCGACACCCTTCACTGCTGTGACAGCTCCGACACCCTGAACTGCTACTGTGACAGCTCCGACACCCTGAACTGCTGCTACTGTGACAGATCCGACACCCTGAACTACTACTGTGACAGCTCCGACACCCTGAACTGCTGCTGTGACAGCTCCGACACCCTGAACTGCTACTGTGACAGCTCCGACACCCTGAACTGCTGTGACAGCTCCGACACCCTGAACTGCTACTGTGACAGCTCCGATATCCTGAACTGCTGCTGTGACAGCTCTGACTAGCCCTGAACTGCTGCTGTGACAGCTCTGACTAGCCCTGAACTGCTGCTGTGACAGCTCCGGTGCTTACACCACACTATGGGCCACATATATATGCTAATCTGGGGGCGTTCAAGTCGCATCACGCTCCAGGGGGCCGCTAACCGGGCCGTTAGAGATAGTTTATGTCGCCTCTTAGAGCTCCGGAGAGGCGTTCATCTGGACTTCATTGAGTTTGCCGACAGCTTACTTAGCTATACTAGCTAATATATTATTTAGACATTATATTTTGTCATGAGGGTGGGCAATGCTATTCGATTATATTTAAATTCATGTGTTTGCCGTTAACTGGTGCATAATGGACTGATGGTGTAATGAAAACTCTTCTTGATTATTATTGTTAAGTACCTATCGTGAAGCTATTATTACCTTGTTACTTGCTTTAGGCTTGGGATGTTGTCATCGCCGTGGCCTCGCCTGGTAAACATGATGTATCCATCGGAAGACCATGACAGAGTTTGCGTATTTCCTATCCCTGATGCGCTGCCAGTGACAAGCCTGCCAGGACAGGGTGTCGAGCCTCTGGGTCGGCGGACAGGGTGTCGAGCCTCTGGGTCGGGGCGGACAGGGTGTCGAGCCTCTGGGTCGGCGGACAGGGTGTCTGGGTCGGCGGACAGGGTGTCGAGCCTCTGGGTCGGCGGACAGGGTGTCTGGGTCGGCGGACAGGGTGTCGAGCCTCTGGGTCGGCGGACAGGGTGTCGAGCCTCTGGGTCGGCGGACAGGGTGTCGAGCCTCTGGGTCGGCGGACAGGGTGTCGAGCCTCTGGGTCGGCGGACAGGGTGTCGAGCCTCTGGGTCGGCGGACAGGGTGTCGAGCCTCTGGGTCGGCGGACAGGGTGTCGAGCCTCTGGGTCGGCGGACAGGGTGTCGAACCTCTGGGTCGGCGGACAGGGTGTCGAACCTCTGGGTCGGCGGACAGGGTGTCGAACCTCTGGGTCGGCGGACAGGGTGTCGAGCCTCTGGGTCGGCGGACAGGGTGTCGAGCCTCTGGGTCGGCGGACAGGGTGTCAAACCTCTGGGTCGGGGCGGACAGGGTGTCGAGCCTCTGGGTCGGCGGACAGGGTGTCGAACCTCTGGGTCGGCGGACAGGGTGTCGAGCCTCTGGGTCGGCGGACAGGGTGTCAAACCTCTGGGTCGGCGGACAGGGTGTCGAGCCTCTGGGTCGGCGGACAGGGTGTCGAGTCTCTGGGTCGGCGGCGGACAGGGTGTCGAGCCTCTGGGTCGGCGGACAGGGTGTCGAACCTCTGGGTCGGCGGACAGGGTGTCGAGCCTCTGGGTCGGCGGACAGGGTGTCAAACCTCTGGGTCGGCGGACAGGGTGTCGAGCCTCTGGGTCGGCGGACAGGGTGTCGAGCCTCTGGGTCGGCGGCGGACAGGGTGTCGAGCCTCTGGGTCGGCGGACAGGGTGTCGAGCCTCTGGGTCGGGGCGGACAGGGTGTCGAACCTCTGGGTCGGCGGACAGGGTGTCGAACCTCTGGGTCGGCGGACAGGGTGTCGAACCTCTGGGTCGGCGGACAGGGTGTCGAGCCTCTGGGTCGGCGGACAGGGTGTCAAACCTCTGGGTCGGGGCGGACAGGGTGTCGAGCCTCTGGGTCGGCGGACAGGGTGTCGAACCTCTGGGTCGGCGGACAGGGTGTCGAGCCTCTGGGTCGGCGGACAGGGTGTCAAACCTCTGGGTCGGCGGACAGGGTGTCGAGCCTCTGGGTCGGCGGACAGGGTGTCGAGCCTCTGGGTCGGCGGACAGGGTGTCGAGCCTCTGGGTCGGCGGACAGGGTGTCGAGCCTCTGGGTCGGGGCGGACAGGGTGTCGAGCCTCTGGGTCGGCGGACAGGGTGTCCAACCTCTGGGTCGGCGGACAGGGTGTCGAGCCTCTGGGTCGGCGGACAGGGTGTCAAACCTCTGGGTCGGCGGACAGGGTGTCGAGCCTCTGGGTCGGCGGACAGGGTGTCGAGCCTCTGGGTCGGCGGCGGACAGGGTGTCGAGCCTCTGGGTCGGCGGACAGGGTGTCGAGCCTCTGGGTCGGGGCGGACAGGGTGTCGAGCCTCTGGGTCGGCGGACAGGGTGTCGATCCTCTGGGTCGGGGCGGACAGGGTGTCGAGCCTCTGGGTCGGCGGACAGGGTGTCGAGCCTCTGGGGCGGCGGACAGGGTGTCGAGCCTCTGGGTCGGGGCGGACAGGGTGTCGAGCCTCTGGGTCGGCGGCGGACAGGGTGTCGAGCCTCTGGGTCGGCGGACAGGGTGTCGAGCCTCTGGGTCGGCGGACAGGGTGTCGAGCCTCTGGGTCGGCGGCGGACAGGGTGTCGAGCCTCTGGGTCGGCGGACAGGGTGTCGAGCCTCTGGGTCGGGGCGGACAGGGTGTCGAGCCTCTGGGTCGGCGGACAGGGTGTCGAGCCTCTGGGTCGGGGCGGACAGGGTGTCGAGCCTCTGGGTCGGCGGACAGGGTATCGAGCCTCTGGGGCGGCGGACAGGGTGTCGAGCCTCTGGGTCGGGGCGGACAGGGTGTCGAGCCTCTGGGTCGGCGGCGGACAGGGTGTCGAGCCTCTGGGTCGGCGGACAGGGTGTCGAGCCTCTGGGTCGGGGCGGACAGGGTGTCGAGCCTCTGGGTCGGCGGACAGGGTGTCGAGCCTCTGGGTCGGGGCGGACAGGGTGTCGAGCCTCTGGGTCGGCGGACAGGGTGTCGAGCCTCTGGGGCGGCGGACAGGGTGTCGAGCCTCTGGGTCGGCGGACAGGGTGTCGAGCCTCTGGGTCGGGGCGGACAGGGTGTCGAGCCTCTGGGTCGGCGGACAGGGTGTCGAGCCTCTGGGTCGGGGCGGACAAGGTGTCGAGCCTCTGGGTCGGCGGACAGGGTGTCGATCCTCTGGGTCGGCGGACAGGGTGTCGAGCCTCTGGGTCGGCGGACAGGGTGTCGAACCTCTGGGTCGGCGGACAGGGTGTCGAGCCTCTGGGTCGCGGCGGACAGGGTGTCGAGCCTCTGGGTCGGCGGACAGGGTGTCGAGCCTCTGGGTCGGGGCGGACAGGGTGTCGAGCCTCTGGGTCGGCGGACAGGGTGTCGAGCCTCTGGGTCGGTGGACAGGGTGTCGAGCCTCTGGGTCGGCGGACAGGGTGTCGAGCCTCTGGGTCGGCGGACAGGGTGTCGAGCCTCTGGGGCGGCGGACAGGGTGTCGAGCCTCTGGGTTGGCGGACAGGGTGTCGAGCCTCTGGGGCGGCGGACAGGGTGTCGAGCCTCTGGGTCGGCGGACAGGGTGTCGAGCCTCTGGGTCGGCGGACAGGGTGTCGAGCCTCTGGGTCGGCGGACAGGGTGTCGAGCCTCTGGGTCGGCGGACAGGGTGTCGAGCCTCTGGGGCGGCGGACAGGGTGTCGAGCCTCTGGGTCGGCGGACAGGGTGTCGAGCCTCTGGGTCGGCGGACAGGGTGTCGAGCCTCTGGGTCGGCGGACAGGGTGTCGAGCCTCTGGGTCGGCGGACAGGGTGTCGAACCTCTGGGTCGGCGGACAGGGTGTCGAACCTCTGGGTCGGCGGACAGGGTGTCGAGCCTCTGGGGCGGCGGACAGGGTGGCGAGCCTCTGGGTCGGCGGACAGGGTGTCGAGCCTCTGGGTCGGCGGACAGGGTGTCGAGCCTCTGGGTCGGCGGACAGGGTGTCGAGCCTCTGGGTCGGCGGACAGGGTGTCGAGCCTCTGGGTCGACGGACAGGGTGTCGAACCTCTGGGTCGGCGGACAGGGTGTCGAACCTCTGGGTCGGGGCGGACAGGGTGTCGAGCCTCTGGGGCGGCGGACAGGGTGTCGAGCCTCTGGGTCGGCGGCGGACAGGGTGTCGAGCCTCTGGGGCGGCGGACAGGGTGTCGAGCCTTTGGGTCGGCGGACAGGGTGTCGAGCCTCTGGGTCGGCGGCGGACAGGGTGTCGAGCCTCTGGGTCGGCGGCAGGGTGTCGAGCCTCTGGGTCGGCGGACAGGGTGTCGATCCTCTGGGTCGGCGGACAGGGTGTCGAGCCTCTGGGTCGGGGCGGACAGGGTGTCGAGCCTCTGGGTCGGCGGCAGGGTGTCGATCCTCTGGGTCGGCGGACAGGGTGTCGAGCCTCTGGGTCGGGGCGGACAGGGTGTCGAGCCTCTGGGTCGGCGGACAGGGTGTCGAGCCTCTGGGTCGGGGCGGACAGGGTGTCGAGCCTCTGGGTCGGCGGCAGGGTGTCGATCCTCTGGGTCGGGGCGGACAGGGTGTCGAGCCTCTGGGTCGGCGGCAGGGTGTCGATCCTCTGGGTCGGCGGACAGGGTGTCGAGCCTCTGGGTCGGGGCGGACAGGGTGTCGAGCCTCTGGGTCGGCGGACAGGGTGTCGAGCCTCTGGGTCGGGGCGGACAGGGTGTCGAGCCTCTGGGTCGGCGGACAGGGTGTCGAGCCTCTGGGTCGGCGGACAGGGTGTCGAGCCTCTGGGTCGGCGGACAGGGTGTCGAACCTCTGGGTCGGCGGACAGGGTGTCGAACCTCTGGGTCGGCGGACAGGGTGTCGAGCCTCTGGGTCGGCGGACAGGGTGTCGAGCCTCTGGGTCGGGGCGGACAGGGTGTCGAGCCTCTGGGTCGGCGGCAGGGTGTCGAACCTCTGGGTCGGCGGGCGGACAGGGTGTCGAACCTCTGGGTCGGCTGACAGGGTGTCGAGCCTCTGGGTCGGGGCGGACAGGGTGTCGAGCCTCTGGGTCGGCGGACAGGGTGTCGAGCCTCTGGGTCGGCGGACAGGGTGTCGAGCCTCTGGGTCGGGGCGGACAGGGTGTCGAGCCTCTGGGTCGGGGCGGACAGGGTGTCGAGCCTCTGGGTCGGCGGACAGGGTGTCGAACCTCTGGGTCGGGGCGGATAGGGTGTCGAGCCTCTGGGTCGGCGGACAGGGTGTCGAGCCTCTGGGTCGGGGCGGACAGGGTGTCGAGCCTCTGGGTCGGCGGACAGGGTGTCGAGCCTCTGGGTCGGCGGACAGGGTGTCGAGCCTCTGGGTCGGGGCGGACAGGGTGTCGAGCCTCTGGGTCGGGGCGGACAGGGTGTCGAGCTTCTGGGTCGGCGGACAGGGTGTCGAACCTCTGGGTCGGGGCGGACAGGGTGTCGAGCCTCTGGGTCGGCGGACAGGGTGTCGAGCCTCTGGGTCGGCGGACAGGGTGTCGAGCCTCTGGGTCGGGGCGTACAGGGTGTCGAGCCTCTGGGTCGGCGGACAGGGTGTCGAGCCTCTGGGTCGGCGGACAGGGTGTCGAGCCTCTGGGTCGGCGGACAGGGTGTCAAGCCTCTGGGTCGGCGGACAGGGTGTCGAGCCTCTGGGTCGGCGGACAGGGTGTCGAGCCTCTGGGGCGGCGGACAGGGTGTCGAGCCTCTGGGTCGGGGCGGACAGGGTGTCGAGCCTCTGGGTCGGGGCGGACAGGGTGTCGAGCCTCTGGGTCGGCGGCAGGGTGTCGATCCTCTGGGTCGCGGCGGACAGGGTGTCGAGCCTCTGGGTCGGCGGACAGGGTGTCGAACCTCTGGGTCGGGGCGGACAGGGTGTCGAGCCTCTGGGTCGGCGGACAGGGTGTCGAGCCTCTGGGTCGGCGGACAGGGTGTCGAACCTCTGGGTCGGGGCGGACAGGGTGTCGAGCCTCTGGGGCGGCGGACAGGGTGTCAAGCCTCTGGGTCGGGGCGGACAGGGTGTCGAGCCTCTGGGTCGGCGGACAGGGTGTCGAGCCTCTGGGTCGGGGCGGACAGGGTGTCGAGCCTCTGGGGCGGCGGACAGGGTGTCAAGCCTCTGGGTCGGGGCGGACAGGGTGTCGAGCCTCTGGGTCGGCGGACAGGGTGTCGAGCCTCTGGGTCGGCGGACAGGGTGTCGAACCTCTGGGTCGGCGGACAGGGTGTCGATCCTCTGGGTCGGTGGACAGGGTGTCGAGCCTCTGGGTCGGCGGACAGGGTGTCGAGCCTCTGGGTCGGCGGACAGGGTGTCGAGCCTCTGGGTCGGTGGACAGGGTGTCGAGCCTCTGGGTCGGCGGACAGGGTGTCGAACCTCTGGGTCGGTGGACAGGGTGTCGAGCCTCTGGGTCGGTGGACAGGGTGTCGAGCCTCTGGGTCGGCGGACAGGGTGTCGAACCTCTGGGTCGGTGGACAGGGTGTCGAGCCTCTGGGTCGGCGGACAGGGTGTCGAGCCTCTGGGTCGGCGGACAGGGTGTCGAACCTCTGGGTCGGCGGACAGGGTGTCGAGCCTCTGGGTCGGTGGACAGGGTGTCGAGCCTCTGGGTCGGCGGACAGGGTGTCGAGCCTCTGGGTCGGCGGACAGGGTGTCGAGCCTCTGGGTCGGCGGGCGGACAGGCTGTCGAGCCTCTGGGTCGGCGGACAGGGTGTCGAACCTCTGGGTCGGCGGACAGGGTGTCGAGCCTCTGGGTCGGCGGACAGGGTGTCGAACCTCTGGGTCGACAGACAGGGTGTCGAACCTCTGGGTCGGCAGACAGGGTTGTCGAGCCTCTGGGTCGGCGGACAGGGTGTCGAACCTCTGGGTCGGCGGACAGGGTGTCGAACCTCTGGGTCGGCGGACAGGGTGTCGAGCCTATGGGTCGGCGGCGGACAGGGTGTCGAGCCTCTGGGTCGGAGCGGACAGGGTGTCGAGCCTCTGGGTCGGCGGAAGGGTGTCGAGCCTCTGGGTCGGCGAACAGGGTGTCGATCCTCTGGGTCGGCGGACAGGGTGTCGAACCTCTGGGTCGGCGGACAGGGTGTCGAGCCTCTGGGTCGGCGGACAGGGTGTCGAGCCTCTGGGTCGGCGGACAGGGTGTCGAACCTCTGGGTCGGCGGACAGGGTGTCGAACCTCTGGGTCGGCGGACAGGGTGTCGAACCTCTGGGTCGGCGGACAGGGTGTCGAACCTCTGGGTCGGCGGACAGGGTGTCGAGCCTCTGGGTCGGCGGACAGGGTGTCGAGCCTCTGGGTCGGCGGGCGGACAGGCTGTCGAGCCTCTGGGTCGGCGGACAGGGTGTCCAACCTCTGGGTCGGCGGACAGGGTGTCGAGCCTCTGGGTCGGCGGACAGGGTGTCGAACCTCTGGGTCGACAGACAGGGTGTCCAACCTCTGGGTCGGCAGACAGGGTGTCGATCCTCTGGGTCGGCGGACAGGGTGTCGAGCCTCTGGGTCGGCGGGCGGACAGGCTGTCGAGCCTCTGGGTCGGCGGACAGGGTGTCGAACCTCTGGGTCGGCGGACAGGGTGTCGAGCCTCTGGGTCGGCGGACAGGGTGTCGAACCTCTGGGTCGGCAGACAGGGTGTCGAACCTCTGGGTCGGCAGACCGGGTGTCGAGCCTCTGGGTCGGCGGACAGGGTGTCGAACCTCTGGGTCGGCGTACAGGGTGTCGAACCTCTGGGTCGGCGGACAGGGTGTCGAGCCTCTGGGTTGGCGGACAGTGTGTCGAGCCTCTGGGTCGGCGGACAAGGTGTCGAGCCTCTGGGTCGGCGGACAGGGTGTCGAGCCTCTGGGTCGACGGACAGTGTGTCGAGCCTCTGGGTCGGCGGACAAGGTGTCGAGCCTCTGGGTCGGCGGACAGGGTGCCGAGCCTCTGGGTCGACGGACAGGGGGTCGAACCTCTGGGTCGACATAGCTCGTCTGCTTCCTTACGTGAACTACATGTCTTCCCTACTGAACTGAGTTTATTCGAGCTGACCTGACCTGACCTGACCTGACCTGACCTGGTGTGGTGTTGTGCCGGCAGGATGTGCTGCTGGTGCGGCTGCTGTGGCCTGATGACCTGGGCCAGCCGGCCGACCTGAGCTACCTCCGCCGAGTGGCGGTACAGCATGTGCTGGTACGCCGCTGGACTCCCGGCCGGCTGAGCTGAGCTGAGCCGAGCCGAGCCGAGCCGAGCCGAGCCGAGCCGAGCCGAGCCGAGCCGAGCCGAGCCGAGCCGAGCCGAGCCGAGCCGAGCCGAGCCGAGCCGAGCTGAGCTGAGCTGAGCTGAGCTGAGCCGAGCTGAGCTGAGCTGAGCTGAGCTGAGCTGAGCCGAGCCGAGCCGAGCCGAGTCGAGCCGAGCCGAGCTGAGCTGAGCTGAGCTGAGCTGAGCTGAGCTGAGCTGAGCCGAGCCGAGCCGAGCTGAGCCGAGCTGAGCCGAGCTGAGCTGAGCTGAGCTGAGCTGAGCTGAGCCGAGCCGAGCTGAGCTGAGCTGAGCTGAGCCGGCAGCAGCGTCGTCCGCTCCAGGTGTGTCACTGCGAGTCAGTGTTAGAGGTGGTGCACACTGCAGGTGTCTGTGTGAGTCGGTGTTGGAGGCAGGGTGTTGGAGGCAGGGTGTTGGAGGCACCTGAGCCAGTCCACCGTGCTGCTGACCGCCGCAGGATGATACGGACGGGGAGCTGCAGTGAGGTCTGCTGAGCCGTCCACGGACCGTCTGTACTCGTCTGCAGTGACACCTGCTGCTGACCGCCGCAGGGTGATACGGACGGGGAGCTGCAGTGAGGTCTCCTGAGCCGTCCGCGGACCGTCTTTCCTCGTCTGCAGTGACACCTGCTGCTGACCGCCGCAGGGTGATACGGACGGGGAGCTGCAGTGAGGTCTGCTGAGCCGTCCACGGACCGTATTTACTCGTCTGCAGTGACACCTGCTGCTGACCGCCGCAGGGTGATACGGACGGGGAGCTGCAGTGAGGTCTCCTGAGCCGTCCGCGGACCGTCTTTCCTCGTCTGCAGTGACACCTGCTGCTGACCGCCGCAGGGTGATACGGACGGGGAGCTGCAGTGAGGTCTCCTGAGCCGTCCGCGGACCGTCTTTCCTCGTCTGCGGTGGCGTCGGGGACTTTACCGAGTTCGGATGACCAGCTCCAGGTGTGGCAGGCGTGCTGCTGGTGATCACTGGAGATGACGATGAACCTGCAGTTGGGTGGGGATGTTTTCAGTGCAGGTGTTTGTATTGGAGACTCAGTGCAAGTGGAGGGTGACTGCACGGTTGAGGTGATGGGGGACGGAGCGACCCGGGGGATTCCCGGCACGGGGCGTCTCTCGGTCGGCTGTGTGATTTAGAGAACATATTGTCACGGTCGGGAGGAAAGCTGACGGTGCGTTTTGGCAGATAATATGCGGTTGTTATATTTTGTGTACTGGGAGAGGACGCGGCGGCGGTGGCGCACGTGTCGTGATTCGTGTCTCGGCAGTCCACGCTGGATTGGTAGGTGGATCGAGTAGTGTTGTAATACAAAACAGAGGACATCTGGGGTTTGGCTCGGCAAGCTGACTCGTTTGGTTAATATTCGCTTCCTGAAGCACAGATCCATTTGCAGGTTCGTTTGGTCGTTGGAAGCCTTTCTATCCGCCCGAGTCTCGTCCTTTGACCAATCGTCAACCGCTTGGCAGACTTCTTTCGATTATCCATCCTCGTGTCTTCTTCTAAATACGTTTTTTTTTCTCTCATCAGTCCTAATCATTAGTGCATCTCGGATACTTAGATGAACGCATTGCTGGGTGCACATCACAATTTGAATCGTCTCTGGCAAGACACGTTATATGTTTCGCTCAGCTGCTGTATTATCAACACAGACATGATACCTGAGATATTATTCTGCTCCTTCGGGATGACCATCACTCTCCAAACGCAGGAGCCCCCAGCCTCCGAGATTTGTACACTGGCACACAATCAGCTGTCTAATCGAAACGGTGTAATAACTTAACATGTCGGCATCACGGCACATGTGTAGAACCACACGCAATACAGAGAGAAATGGCAGATCGGCGGGCTTCTCGACAGCCTGTCCTGTACAGCCCGACGTCGCCTGCAGTCATTACGATGAACATGAACATTATGAAGAGCACATCTCGGGCCATCGCTTAACATGGCATGAACAAGGCAGCGCGCGCTATTGAAACATTATCCTTCATATACACAATCATGGAATGAAACGTGAGCCAATGATACAATGCACATCACATTATAAACCAACTAATGCCGCGACAGTCTGCAGCGCTCGATACGAGCCCAGCGACTGGAGTGAATCCTAGAACATGCCGGCCCAGCGACTGGAGTGAATCCTAGAACATGCCGGCCCAGCGACTGGAGTGAATCCTAGAACATGCCGGCCCAGCGACTGGAGTGAATCCCAGAACATGTCGGCCCAGCGACTGGAGTGAATCCTAGAACATGTCGGCCCAGCGACTGGAGTGAATCCTAGAACATGCCGGCCCAGCGACCGGAGTGAATCCCAGAACATGCCGGCCCAGCGACTGGAGTGAATCCAAGAACATGCCGGCCCAGCGACTGGAGTGAATCCAAGAACATGCCGGCCCAGCGACTGGAGTGAATCCTAGAACATGCCGGCCCAGCGACTGGATTGAATCCAAGAACATGCCGGCCCAGCGACTGGAGTGAATCCTAGAACATGCCGGCCCAGCGACTGGGGTGCATCCCAGAACATGCCGGCCCAGCGACTGGAGTGAATCCCAGAACATGCTGGCGCAGCGACTGGAGTGAATCCCAGAACATGCCGGCCCAGCGACTGGAGTGAATCCCAGAACATGCCGGCCCAGCGACTGGAGTGAATCCTAGAACATGCCGGCGCCGCGCTGTCCTGTTGCACCTGGCGATGCTGCCATCTACCGAATCGGTCGGTGGCCGTCTCTCCCCCCCCCCCCCCCCCGACTGGGGTGACGCCAGCAACGAGTCGCACCGCCAGTGCCCCGCCCACAGCCCACTGTGGCTCACTCCGAAAGCCCTGTGGCCGCCGCTGGCACTGGTGCTGGCGGCGCCGCGCCGGAGCTGAGCTGGTCAGCGCCGGCCGCCGCCGCCGCCGCCGCTGGCACCGATAACCAGCTCATAGACGAGGAACACGCAGCAGACGTTGGGTGTGACGTGCAGCAGGTAGGGCGTCAGGCCGCGATAGAGGCCGCGCGGCCCCTCCCGGCGCAGGATCCGCTGGATCACGTCCACAGAGCCCGTGTAGCTGGTCCGGTGGTCCTGCAGACGGGCGCGCACCACCTGCGAACGGGGACAGGCATATCAGCACCGCACAACCCGGCGAGATCAGCACTGCGGTACGCGACAGAACGCTACCGTACGCTACCCTGCACCGCGGCACACCGCACAGCACGACACAGCACTGCCACACGATACCCTGCACTGCGGCACGCCGCACAGCACTGCCACACGATACCCTGCACTGCGGCACGCCGCACAGCACGACACAGCACTGCCACACGATACCCTGCACTGCGGCACGCCGCACAGCACTGCCACACGATACCCTGCACCGCGGCACACCGCACAGCACGACACAGCACTGCCACACGATACCCTGCACTGCGGCACACCGCACAGCACGACACAGCACTGCCACACGATACCCTGCACTGCGGCACGCCGCACAGCACTGCCACACGATACCCTGCACTGCGGCACGCCGCACAGCACGACACAGCACTGCCACACGATACCCTGCACTGCGGCACGCCGCACAGCACTGCCACACGATACCCTGCACTGCGGCACGCCGCACAGCACGACACAGCACTGCCACACGATACCCTGCACTGCGGCACGCCGCACAGCACTGCCACACGATACCCTGCACTGCGGCACGCCGCACAGCACGACACAGCACTGCCACACGATACCCTGCACTGCGGCACGCCGCACAGCACGACACAGCACTGCCACACGATACCCTGCACTGCGATACACTGCTGGGCACCATCGCACGCCACAGTGCAATGTACCTAGTGTGCCGCAAGGTAACATTGGCTAGACACTGATACATCCTGCACCAGATATGTGCCTGGATCCCGGGATCCAGCTGATATCCGGATATCTGTGTCCTGTGTCCCGGGATCCACATGGGACACCAGATCCAGGCACACAATAAGCCTAGGGATCCACAAAGATCCCAGATCCTGATATATTTTATGCCGTAGGATCTACATTTTACGCAGAGGGATCCAGGAGGATCCCGGATCTTCATGCATTTTACGCAGAGGGATCCACTGGGATCCAAGATCTGCATGCATTTTATGCTGAGGGATCCACTGGGATCCCAGATCCAACTTCGGGACCCAGGTACAAGTCTGTTCTGCACTGTGTCTTCCTGTCCTGTCCTGTATTGTCCTGTTTTCTGTCACATCCTGTCTTCTTAGTACTGCATATTGAATATTCTACATCATGCGTCCATAATTGAGAGCTAGTTAGGCGATTCAATTCAACTATTGTGGTTGTGATGGTCATTCCATTAATATTCATGTCATTGAAAGGTCACTAAAATGCTTGTTCTCCTATGCCAATTATTTCATTTAACTTCCATGTTCAGACGGGGATGGGTATAATGTGATCTTATTGGCCGTGATTTAGTATGCCGCAGTACAGCTGGCCCTCAAACCCACCTGGTACGGGTACGTGATGCAGGCGGCGAACAGTTTGGAGAGAGCCGCGAACTGCAGGTACTCGCCGGTGGAGAGCGCGTGGTCGACCGGACGGTGCTGGTGACGGTTGAACCGGCTCTTGAGCTCCTCGTAGGCCATAAACTGGAGCGCGCCGTGTGACACGCCCCAGACGCCGGGCACGAAGCCGCGGTACAGGCCGCGCGCGCCCTCCGCCCGGTATGTCTTGCGCAGCGCGTCAAACATGCCCGAGAAACGCTTACTCTCGGGCAGCGCCGCGTCCAGGGATGTCTGCAGACACAGCCTGCCGGCAGCACAGGGGGACGGTGTCAGGAGTCAGCTGGCAGTACAGGGGGACGGGAGTCAGCTGGCAGTAAAGGGGGACGGGTGTCAGGAGTCAGCTGGCAGTACAGGGGGACGGTGTCAGGAGTCAGCTGGCAGTACAGGGGGACGGGAGTCAGCTGGCAGTACAGGGGGACGGGTGTCAGGAGTCAGCTGGCAGTACAGGGGGACGGGTGTCAGGAGTCAGCTGGCAGTACAGGGGACGGGTGTCAGGAGTCAGCTGGCAGTACAGGGGGACGGGAGTCAGCTGGCAGTACAGGGGAACGGGAGTCAGCTGGCAGTACAGGGGAACGGGAGTCAGCTGGCAGTACAGGGGGACGGGTGTCAGGAGTCAGCTGGCAGTACAGGGGGACGGGTGTCAGGAGTCAGCTGGCAGTACAGGGGGACGGGAGTCAGCTGGCAGTACAGGGGAACAGGAGTCAGCTGGCAGTACAGGGGAACGGGAGTCAGCTGGCAGTACAGGGGGACGGGTGTCAGGAGTCAGCTGGCAGTACAGGGGGACGGGTGTCAGGAGTCAGCTGGCAGTACAGGGGGACGGGAGTCAGCTGGCAGTACAGGGGGACGGGTGTCAGGAGTCAGCTGGCAGTACAGGGGGACGGGTGTCAGGAGTCAGCTGGCAGTACAGGGGGACGGGTGTCAGGAGTCAGCTGGCAGTACAGGGGGACGGGTGTCAGGAGTCAGCTGGCAGTACAGGGGGACGGGTGTCAGGAGTCAGCACAGGGGGAACGAGTCGACGGCTGTTTGTAGAGGTGGAGCTCTAGATAGCGAATGTTCGGTTAAGCCGCTGGATGGGGGCATTAAGGCCCACAAGTGCCTTGAGTGATATATGAACATGAATGGTTTTGTTTGTCATCGAGCCTCCCGTCGTATCGGTCGCTGTCGGTCTGATAAGTGTTATTGCACACTGGGGCGGGGCCTGTCGTTCACCTTGAACGCGGTCTGCAGTGGAATAGTACCGGTCCTGGCCGGTGGTTCGCGGCGCGCCGTATAGGTGTCGCCGCCGTCACTCACCGTGTGCGTACCACGCTGATGGGATTCGTCAGGGCCAGCGTCAGCACGCCAGCCTCGGAGGCGACCAGCATGTGCCGCGCGGCGCCCAGATCCCGGGACGAATCGCCCGACTGCATCCACGACTTGAACGAGCTGTAGCTGCGGGGACAGGGGGTGGAGGGCGGTCAGTCAGGGGGCCGGCCAAGGTCAGTCAAGGGCGGTCAGCTGAGCAGGCGTGGCCGATGACGTCAGCAGCAGCGCGGCATTGATTTGTGTAAGGGGGGGGGCGAGATAACGGGAAGTGGTGAAAGTCCGAGGGGATGTCAAGTGGGGATTTTGCCGCGGTCTGGTTTTCCGAATGGATTCAGATACTGACCATTGCGCAACAGGCAAACCAAGTTACCGGCATCACGCCGAGCTGGGAAATATCGGCACTCCCTCGTCTCTCCCTCCCCCTCCCCCTCCCCTCCCGGTCTCGGTTTCCTGTGAATGGGCAGCCGAGGGACTTCCCAGAACCCATGCAAAGGACCGTTCACCGAACGCACTAACCTTACATGGAAACCAGACCAATGGCCATATGCAGAAGGCAGCTGTACCCAGAAGTGCGGACCCAGAATACCCAGAAGCACGGAATAAGCGGAAGTGCTGAACAGCGTCATACAATGAAGCCGCAGACATGTGCCTGGATCCAGAAGGTGGATCGGGAATCCCAATGGATCCCTTTGCGTAAAATGCATGAAGATCTGGGATCCTTCTTGATCCCTCGGCGTAAAATACTTCAGGATCTGGGATCTTTGAGGATTCCACGTCTCAAAATATATCAGGATCTGGAATCTTTGTAAATCCACGGCATAAAATATATCAGGATCTGGGATCTTTGTGAATCCCTCAGCGTAAAATAAATGTAATATGGATCTGGGATCTTCCCAGATCCCACGCCTTAAAGGAAATAGTTCACCTTCAACATGGGTTTTGAACTGAAATAGCAGTTTTGTAGCCCGTGTTGAGAAATCCTTATCTGCAACTTTTCTTGGCTGAAAAGACTCCAGCCGAAGATATTTGACTTTTTGGCGAAGGAATACGGCGCATATATGATGTACCGTACCGTCTGAAAGTGCCAGCACTGCCATGGAGCATGCGCAGACCAATAACGCACACCATAAAATCAATAATTTACAACCTTCTGTCCTGAATTGGCGCGATGTAGAACCATTTTTAAAAAGAAAAAAAGAAACTGTATTAAAAAATATAATAAAATCGTGTTCTGAAAAAAAAAATCCGAAGGTGAACTATTTCCTTTAAATAGGATCTTTGTGGATCTTTCGGCTTAAAATGCATGTATATATTGGGCCTTTGCGAGTCTCAGCTTCCTGGTTATCTGAGATCTCAGTGGATCTCTAATTTAAACGAGCCTCAGATCTTGAAACACATATGACATCACAATTTGTGGTCTCTATGTTGCGTATGTAGTATGTACTATGTAGATAATTAGTACCTGCAAATTACTTTGTACCTAGTAGCACACAGATTGTAATACATTATCCCATATGATAAAATTAGCAAGAAGTAGGTACCTGATTAAGGTACTACTTCTACTTCTTGGTTATTTTAGACTTGTGCCTGGATCCCGAAGTTGGATCTGGGATCCCAGTGGATCCCTCGGCATACAATGCATGAAGGTATTGGATCCCTGTGGATCCCTCTGCGTAAAATGCATGGAGATCTGGGATCCTCCTAGAAACCTCGGCGTAAAATGCTTCAGGATCTGGGATCTTTGTGGATCCCTCGGCTTATTGTGTACCTGGATCTGGTGTCCCATTTGGATCCCGGGACACACCCGGAGCTCAGCTGGATCCCGGGATCCAGGCACATGTCTGAAGGAAGGTGCAGGCCATGCAATGGCAGGAGGCACACATAGGTCACACAAAGACGATAGAGATCTAGTCGGTACTTACAACATGAAGTAGAGTCCCCAGGAGGATCCGGCGCCGAGCAGGTTGGGCATGACGCCCCGGTAGAGGCCGCGCACCCCCTCCGAACTGGTGATGGTGGTCAGCGCGTTGGCCACACCGGAGTAGCGCGCCCGTCCTTTGCCGCCGCCGTCCTCCACCGCGAACCGGATCTTGATGAGGTCCAGCGGGTGGAGCAGGAGGGTGGAGGCGAAGCCGCCGGCCATCCCGCCAGCGAGGTGCTGCAGCGGCAGCGGCCGCCGCCGGCCCGGCGAGCTGACGGACGGAGACATGGCCGTGACAGGAGACGACGCCGCCGGACCGGGGCAGACGGCGGCAGACGCAGCGCGGAACACGGCGGAAGACGGCGCCGGTGCGCTGGCGACTCCTCCGGGCATACTCAGCGCGCTGGCGACTCCTCCGGGCATACTCAGTGCGCTGGCGCCGGGCAGCGTCACGATCGGGTGCGTGGAGACCAGCGCCGCCATCGGAGGCAGGGCTGCGACTGGACGTCGGCTGCGGGCGCGGCGCTGAGACGGGCTGAGCCGCGGAGGCTGCGCACGGACACCCCCTCGCTGACTGAGAACTGCTCGCCGAAAAAGCCCTGTTCGCGGAGCGGAGACTTTATACTCGGCAGCAGCGCTGGCCGCGGTGTCAACTGACAGCTGGCCGCCTGGCAAGTCCACCTTGCCTTTACGGCGGCGCGCCGGTGCTGCGGCCTGGCGGCGTGACGTCACCGCCGAGCCTTCCAGGGACGCGCTCTGATTGGTCGGCCGTGGGGGCGCGGCGCCGGTCGATTGTGAAATAGTGACGTCACTGTCAGACGCGTGTCGCGGTGGTTCGCGAGAGGAGGCGAATTGCGCGCAGTTTCGGCGTCGCAGAAACAAATGCGAATTGCGAATTGCAGATTTTATCAGGGATAATCTCTCCGGCTGATTGTGATGGGCCATTTAGCCGGCTCCTGGTGTGGATTTGCCTCCCATATGGCCGGTAGAAGTTTCGAGACCGGTCTGGAGGGCGCGCCCCTGACCGGTGGCGCTGTGGTGGCGTTGCCGACCAGCGCGGCGGAACGGAGCGCTACAGCCTTGGTTGCTGGCGGCAGGCCAGGACGAGCCTCCAGCGGGCCGCGGGGCGTCAAATCGGCTGACGAAACCGAGGCCGGCGCGGCATCAACCTTCCCGCGCGGCGCGGGGCGGCGCGGTGAGCGGGCCTGCTGCAGAATAGACCGTACACACACAAGGACGGACCGGCGCGGCGTCGGCTGACGGAGGTGCACGCGGCGCAGGCGTCAGTCGGCGTGGGTGTGGGCGGGCTGACGCGACCGGCCCGCGCCGTCACCCGGGTCTGGCCGGTCAGACGGCAGGGTCCGACGCGGCCCGAACCGCATGGCTCGGCGCGTGATACCCCGGGAGTGGCCAGTTTGTTTTGTTTGGCCTACCAAGGATACTGCGCCCATTGTATCGAGACACTGGACAGTGGACATGTGACGGCCATTTCGTAAAGCTACCCCTCTGGGTGGTTATGCCTGGTACTGGATGGCTGAATGTTTGAAGTATCATTTGACAGCCGGGAATTAGTGAGGTTACTTCGTCTTCCGTCAACAGAGCTGTTGTACTAGCGAAGGCCTCGTGCGGATGCTGCGCCTGGCCTTGGCCTCAGCAGGAAGCGGTCGTTCTTGGTCTCTTCTGCGTATCCCCAGCACTGGTAAATAGTGTGTGTACATAGGCGTAGGAGCCGGGGGCAGGGGGGAGACCCCCCCCCCCCCCCCCCCCCACACCCACACACATTTTGGATTTTAACATTACGCCTATGGGCGTTGCATGAAAAGAATCGACTTCAGAATGCCTCCTGCCCCCCCCCCCCCCCCCCCCAACTTGAACATAGTTCCTACGCCCCTGTGTGTGTATGGACCTTGCCTTGGACAAATGGGATGCGTGCGGCGTGCCCCGGCCCCACGTGACCTTCATTATATGACGCTGGGGTGGCGGGCCAGGGCTGTCGGGCACGTTAAACCAAATGACTGCGTGCAACAGTCCCATGAAATCAGCCCAATGTGGATGTTGAGTATACATGTACATGGCTGGCTCGTTCCCTACCAAGGTGCTGCTATAGCCAGCGGAGGAGTTTCATGAAATGGCGTTTCGTTCGGACATTTATAAACATGGTTTCCGTTCACGCTTTTAAACAAAGATACGTGTCTCGGTAATTTATATTGACTCACGTTTCCAAGTGAATTGTTCTGCTAGCATGACAAAATACTTCTTTAGATTTAGTCATCTCTCCATGTGCAAAGCATTTTGCACCCAGTCTTATCAGTAACTACTTTTGCATCAAACCGATGTTACGTACCTCAGATTTGCATAGGTTGCAGCTTCCGAAAGCAGCACAGTTTTTTTTTTTGTCTCGGAGCTACATTGTCATGTATGGCTATGACACTTGCTGAACTGGCTACCGACTATTCGCTGCAATCTGTGTTGGAGCCAATACAGGGCCATATCCATTTTACTCAGAGTGAAATTTCGCATTGAAACAGAACCAACACCTAAGAACCGAGCCGAGTTATGCGACGTTTCCTCCGTCGGTTGATGACCGTTTAGCGCGTGAATAACAGCAAAACATTGCCGTCATGTTTTGCGCAGACGAAGATTATCAACATTAGCTATCCTAGTCTGCGACAATAATTGCTGTTCACTCTTATTAGTTTGATCGGTATTGAAGGATCTCGACCGCTGGCTGTCCATTGTTGGTTTGCCGAAGGAACAGATCTTTAGCAGTTATTCTCAAGAGACTCTCTGTGTCTGTTGCTTCATCCAATCAGCTGCGTCTCATGAAGGGCTGTGCCTTACTCAGATATGTGTGGTTGATTTCTAACTGACTCATACATTTGACTCTGTCGCCCTTGACTGAAGGTGCAGACAATTTTTGAGTCGACTCAGCTCTGACTCAAGTTTGCTCTGCTCTGATTCAACCCAGAGTCATAGTCAGGTTTTGAATTGTCGACTCTGGCTCAACTCTGCCCTAGATCATAATTCATGCTTCAATTAATCAAGTGAATTTAAAGGAAATAGTTCACCTTGGAAATTGTTTACCCAACACGATTTGATTATATTTTGTAATACAATTTCTTTTTATATTGTCAAAAATGGCCTTATATCGCGCCGATTCAGGACAGAAGTCCGTAAATTTGTATTGTTTATCAAAACTATATGCATACTCTCTGAGTCAGAGTCCTGACGTCACGCGAATGTAAAAAATTATTCAGCCAATCAGATTCGAAAGTAGTCACGTAAAGATAGACTCGCATTGGAGATGTGCCAACCGGCGGCCAGCGATTCGCTTGCTAGCACCAGCTGCAAGCTGATTGGCTGATGGTATAGCCTCTGCCCGGGCTAGAAGAACCAGTACAACATTCTTTCGCCAGCACCGCATTCCTTCGCCAAAACCTCAAATATATTCGGCTGGAGAGTCTTTTCAGTCAAGAAAACTTGCAGATAGGGGTTTCCCAACACGGGCTACAAAACTGCTATCTCAGTTTAAAGCTAATGTTGAAGGTGAACTATTTCCTTTAAAGGGATATTGCCACCTCCGGAGGATTTCTAAAAAGCAACTTAAATGAATGGTGGAGATCAACAATCGTGTATGCTCAAGCTCAAACTTGCTCCTGCAGCACCTAAACCAGTGTATCGGCAAAGCATTTTGTATTTATTTCTGACTCCAAAACGTTGGTCCCAGCTATGCTCAGTACTAGATTCATGATGGCCGCTCTCATCCAGTTTGGCTGTGGTATTGGCGCCCGCCCAAAGCCGAAGCGTACGAATTCGCCGAGACTTGACCTTGAAAAGTCTATCTGTGTTATAAGGTATAGGTCACATAACTCCTACGATCCCAAAGTCGAGCCATATCAATTCTTGCTGTTGTATTATGGAAGAGGCTAAGGTTGTTGAAAATATAATTAACTGCATACGCTTTTTAATTTTAAAGTGCAATGACTGAATGGTGATGTTGGGTTTGCAACATTCAAAAGAAAATAACAGTCCGCAAGGAAGTGATTCTAAATAGTGATGTGGCGACTCCAATTTTACGAATGCTTGGCAAGCATGAGTGGGGCAAATGTATTTTTTGATCTAATGGGGAGAGTTTCGGGAACCAAATTTTGCAGGTGAAATCGGACACGCTTAATCGACCGATACACACCAAAAACTCCATATTGGCCTGCGAAGTGGCAATGTCCCTTCAAACAAATCAGGCGACTCACTTCCTAGCCAAGCATATTGCATACAAATGTAATGTATGAGAACATTCCTCCGTGTAACCGAGCGGAAGCGAAGCGCCCGCGAGGTCTCCCGCCAACTAAGGGGGAAAATACATATCAGCGGTCAGACCTTACCGTAGCCATGGTCTTCTGAGGCCTATTTCTTTGCAATTATTTGATGGATCTGTCTGAAAAGCTGCACGTAAAAGCTTTCATGTCGCCAAAGTATCGTAGTAAATTTGTGAACCCCTGCGTTGTCCGGTTTAGGAGCAACCCGCGCCGACGTACAACCCTGTGTTCCCCTGTGAAGCCCACTGAAATCAATGGAATGAGCGAACACGTGGCGTTGGTCAAGCTAAACGGCTCCATGCAAAGCGGATATTTGTTACCTTTGAAAATGCAGACTCCGGCAATGAAGGCACCCGCGTGGGGCACCCGGCAATGAAGGCACCCGCGTGGGGCACCCGGCAATGAAGGCACCCGCGTGGGGCGTATGACCCGCGTGGGGCGTATAACCCGTGTGGGGCGTATGACAACAGACAGCTCAGTGCAACACACATATTATTGCAGCCAATACAGTCGGTAGCAAGTTTCAGCAAGTGCCATATCCTTTTTACTCAGAACGAGATTTCGTATTGAAAAAGAACACCTAAGAACCTAGCGGGTGGTTCGCCCGATCGGTTCCGGACCCTCCAAGAGCGTTTTAC
>JAXIVJ010001346.1:80000-132500 GCA_036785665.1 Chirona hameri | reverse complement strand
CCCCGTTAAAGGCAGGCAGCGATCCACCGTTAGACGGTCGGCATACGATGGAGACCTGACACTGGTAAGAACAGAGGCCCCGTTAAAGGCAGGCAGCGATCCACCGTTAGACGGTCGGCATACGATGGAGACCTGGCACTGGTAAGAACAGAGGCCCCGTTAAAGGCAAGCAGCGATCCACCGTTAGACGGTCGGCATACGATGGAGACCTGGCACTGGTAAGAACAGAGGCCCCGTTAAAGGCAAGCAGCGATCCACCGTTAGACGGTCGGCATACGATGGAGACCTGGCACTGGTAAGAACAGAGGCCCCGTTAAGCTGTGATTCAATTAAAAAAAGACGGTCGGCATACAGCGATAAGTCAGCTACGATCACGCTGAAAGTCGCACCACGAAACATCCTCACATGCTATGTAGCCGGACCGCAATATTTACAAACGGCCATCTTAAGTCAGCAGTAGCGCTCGCAAACACGGCCCAAACAGCATGTCTACCAACAATACAGACACATCATCTCCGTTGCATTGGATTTCCGATACTTTGCGTCGTCACACTCGCATCACAGCCTGACTGTCCGCCGTGCCGACGCCGCCTCCCTCACCTGGGCGCTGAAGATGCGCGTGTTGATCCTCTTCTGCACGATGACCACGTTCAGCTTGGGCTTATACTCGTCCCCGAACGCGGTGAACACCGACTCGTACTGCGCCACCTCGTGCATCTCGGTGGCGGCCAGCTGCCCGTCACCGACGCCGTCGCGGAAGATGACGATGTGCTCGGGCAGCGCGTTGTTGGCGCCGTGCCACTGGCGGATAGCGGTCATCAGACAGGTGCTGAGCGTGTCGCCCAGCTCCTGGCCGGGCTTCTGGACGCGCGCCTGCGAGTGGTAGCGCGTCTGGTCGGGGTTGAGCGCCGACACGAACGCCAGCACCGAGTTGCCCTTCTGCCGGGGACTGTCGTGGTAGGCGTCGACGCCGCAGAGCATGATGCTGCTCACCGGTATCCGACACGACCACAGCTCACCGCCCAGCTTACAGTTCATCTGCATCGCGATCTTGAACGCGATCGGCCGCAGCTTGCCGAACTCCTTGTTGATGGTGCGGAAGTTGACCACCTGGGAAGGACGTGCGGGACGCGTGGGTGTTGGTATATTCAGGATGATGATGATGATTGAGGCTTGAGGGCGCCGCAACAAGATAGTTATATGGAGCCCATTAACTCACAAGAGACGTAGCAAGTTCTGGCTACTAACAATATAACACCTTATATGACGGATTCAACTCAAGACGGACCTATCTTCACGTCAAGTAACAAACATTACCAGTAAAACGCCACTATTGGGTCGGGAACAGAACGGGATGTTCTTAGGCGTTATTTCCCAATATGAAAGAGCACTTTTGAGCTTTGCTTCGACTTCAACAGGACATGACAGGGACGGCGACACCGGTAGCCGTCCTTCGCCAGCCGCAGGCGGTCACGTGACCGGGTGGGTCAGCCGGGGCCGGCCGAGCGCGAGGTCTGTAGGTGGCCGCAAGTTGAGCCACCACCACCACCACCATGGATAGGGAAGACAGCGTTGCGCCGCCACCACCACCACCACCATAGATAGGCAAGACAGCGTTGCGCCGCCACCACCACCACCACCATAGATAGGCAAGACAGCGTTGTGCCGCCACCACCACCACCACCATAGATAGGCAAGACAGCGTTGTGCCGCCACCACCACCACCACCATAGATAGGGAAGACAGCGTTGCGCCGCCACCACCACCACCACCATAGATAGGGAAGACAGCGTTGCGCCGCCACCACCACCACCACCATAGATAGGCAAGACAGCGTTGTGCCGCCACCACCACCACCACCACCATAGATAGGGAAGACAGCGTTGCGCCGCCACCACCACCACCACCATAGATAGGCAAGACAGCGTTGCGCCGCCACCACCACCACCACCATAGATAGGCAAGACAGCGTTGTGCCGCCACCACCACCATAGATAGGCAAGACAGCGTTGTGCCGCCACCACCACCACCACCATAGATAGGGAAGACAGCGTTGTGCGTCTGCGAGGGCTGATCCGAAATCCGATAACGTAGAAATTCAATAAGATATTTGTATGACGCGAACATTTTTGTGAGCAAATTTTGAGCCACATCAATCCAGTAGTTGCAAAGAGATCTGAAAGCCATGACTACAGTCGGGACGCTCATACGTAGATTTTCCACCTAGTTGATGGAAGACCTCGCGTCCGCTCGGAAATAGCAATAATTATAGAATTCGTACAGAAGTCAAAGCCATAAAACTTACACCCGTAAATTTGACATGAGAAGCGCTCTATACAATTTACTTGATACCAACACCAGACCTGTAACGACTCAATTTTTTTTAGTCACCGCAAATCTGGCTCAACGGCCGAAAAACTGACTCGACTCTTGACTCAAGTGGTTTTTGAGAAAAAATAACTCGACTTTTGACTAAAGTGCTGTTTTTTTTTAATCGACTCGACTCCTGACTCAAGTGCTGTTTTTTGTTAATTGAATCGACTCGACTCAAAAAATGTATTTGAATCGACTCAATTTGACTCATCATCACAAGTTATTACAAAATATTAAGTTTATTATATATATTACATTATTATATATATATATTACAAAATATTAAGCCCAGGCTACACTATGCGTGATATTTCTGCAAATCACGCGCGTGTTCCGCGTGTTTGCGGCATTTGCGTGAAATGCGCCGACAGAGCAAGTTCAGCTGATAGTAAATGCATTGGGTGAGCTACACTGGCACATCACGCAGATCCCGGATGAAATGTCAAGGAAAAGCCGCACACGTCACGCAGATCCTGCAATAAAGTTCAGAATTCTGAACTTCTTTGCGGGTTTTGCGTGATTGCGTGGTTTCTATCATTTTGCTCGATTTCGCGTATTGCAGTCTATAATAGACCTAAACTTGAATAGTTTGTGCTCAGTATCGTGGCGGAAGATGAATGAAGAAGCGTTGGAGCAAATTGTGAGTGTTGAAACTTGTGTTGCAGCTGGTAGATATTTATGCAGTGGTTTATCCATTTTAAAAATGCAGTGGTTTATCCATTTTCCTTGCGTGATTTGCATGATCGGCAGATCCCGGACGTCACGCAAGTCCAGCGAACACGGATAAGGCGTGCGGGATTTGCGGGACAATCACGCATAGTGTAGCCTGGACTTTACTTAGTGCTGACCGGGAGGGGTGTCAGCAGAATCGCATTTTATCTAGTGTAAACTGGTTTGCTCAGGTCTGCGGTCTGTGGTCTGTGGTCTGCGGTCTGCGGTCTGCGGTCTGCGGTCTGCGGTCTGCGGTCTGCGGTCTGCGGTCTGCGGTCTGCGGTCTGCGGTCTGCGGTCTGCGGTCTGCGGTCTGCGGTCTGCGGTCTGCGGTCTGTGGTCTGCGGTCTGCGGTCTGCGGTCTGCGGTCTGCGGTCTGGGGTCTGCGGTCTGCGGTCTGCGGTCTGCGGTCTGCGGTCTGCGGTCTGCGGTCTGCGGTCTGCGGTCTGTGGTCTGCGGTCTGCGGCCTGCGGTCTGCGGTCTGCGGTCTGCGGTCTGCGGTCTGCGATTACACCGCTGCGGTTTGCGGTCTGCGCCGCTGCGGTTTGCGGTCTGCACCGCTGCGGTTTGCGGTCTGCGGTCTGCACCGTTGCGGTTTGCGGTCTGCGGTCTTTCTCTCGCTCCGGCTCACCTGACTGGCCACGGGCTTCTCGACGTAGCAGAGCCGCTTGATGGCCGCGTACCGGTCGTCTCGCTGGCTGGGCATGATGCTGACGGCCAGCTGCAGCTGCGGAGTGATGGCGCGACGCATCGCCTCCACGAACGTCTCCGTGCGCTCGTTGGCCAGCGAGATCATCTGAGGCTGGACGGCGTTCATGCCGATCCCCTGGCAGGCCTGCATCAGCGCCTGCACCAGCTGGCGCGCCACGTTCTCGTTGCGGTTCAGGTAGATGACCAGCCAGGAGCGCAGATCCACCGCCGTCAGCACCTTGTTACTCCTGAGAGTAGGGGTAAGGACACGGGTCACAGCATGTAAAACATCCACCGCCGTCAGCACCTTGTTACTCCTGAGAGGAGGGGCCGGGACACGGGTCACAGCATGTAAAACATCCACCGCCGTCAGCACCTTGTTACTCCTGAGAGGAGGGGCCGGGACACGGGTCACAGCATGTAAAACATCCACCGCCGTCAGCACCTTGTTACTCCTGAGAGGAGGGGCCGGGACACGGGTCACAGCATGTAAAACATCCACCGCCGTCAGCACCTTGTTACTCCTGAGAGGAGGGGTAAGGACACGGGTCACAGCATGTAAAACATCCACCGCCGTCAGCACCTTGTTACTCCTGAGAGGAGGGGTAAGGACACGGGTCACAGCATGTAAAACATCCACCGCCGTCAGCACCTTGTTACTCCTGAGAGGAGGGGTAAGGACACGGGTCACAGCATGTAAAACATCCACCGCCGTCAGCACCTTGTTACTCCTGAGAAGAGGGAAAGGACACGGGTCACATAATGTAAAATAGCCACCGCCGTCAGCACCTTGTTACTCCTGAGAGGAGGGGTAAGGACACGGGTCACAGCATGTAAAACATCCACCGCCGTCAGCACCTTGTTAATCCTGAGAGAAGGGGCCGGGACACGGGTCACAGCATGTAAAACATCCACCGCCGTCAGCACCTTGTTACTCCTGAGAAGAGGGAAAGGACACGGGTCACATAATGTAAAATAGCCACCGCCGTCAGCACCTTGTTACTCCTGAGAGGAGGGGTAAGGACACGGGTCACAGCATGTAAAACATCCACCGCCGTCAGCACCTTGTTAATCCTGAGAGAAGGGGCCGGGACACGGGTCACATCATGTAAAACATCCACCGCCGTCAGCACCTTGTTACTCCTGAGAAGAGGGAAAGGACACGGGTCACATAATGTAAAATAGCCACCGCCGTCAGCACCTTGTTACTCCTGAGAGGAGGGGTAAGGACACGGGTCACAGCATGTAAAACATCCACCGCCGTCAGCACCTTGTTACTCCTGAGAAGAGGGAATGGACACGGGTCACAGCATGTAAAACATCCACCGCCGTCAGCACCTTGTTACTCCTGAGAGGAGGGGTAAGGACACGGGTCACAGCATGTAAGATATTAACTGCTGAATACAGCAGCCATGAGTCACAAGTCCGAATACAGGTATGCTACTGCAGCCCCATTTGTCGCTTATAGCTTGCTGGCGAGTCATGTCAGCTGCATGGCTTATTACTGCGATTCATGACGGGTCAGATGTTGACAAATGACAGGCCGAGCAGAGCCGTGATTCGGCGCCTGACCTGCGGCCGCCGCCGTCCCGGCCACCACCGGTGCGGGCGGCGACTGCGACTGAGAGTGACATACAGACAGAGACAGACAGACATACAGAGACGGGAGCAGACTGCGGTACTGACTTGATGGCGCGGTCCCAGGAGTAGTCTCTGGTGTCGGGCTGGATCTCGCGTCCGCCGCCGACGCGCAGCCGCTCCGGCTCCAGCTGGCGGCCGTCCAGACGTGACACAGAGTCGTCCAGGCTGAGGCCCCACTCCAGCAGCACCTCGTTGGCCTCCGGACACCCTGTCCACAGATGAGGGATACGGCGGTTCAGCGCTGGCAGACGCTGTCAGACGCTGTCAGACGCTGTCAGACGCTGTCAGTCACTGGCAGACACTGGCAGACACTGGCAGTCACTGACAGTCACTGACAGTCACTGACAGTCACTGACAGTCACTGGCAGTCACTGGCAGTCACTGACAGTCACTGGCAGTCACTGGCAGTCACTGGCAGTCACTGGCAGTCACTGGCAGTCACTGGCAGTCACTGGCAGTCACTGGCAAACACTGGCAGACACTGGCAGTCACTGGCAGTCACTGGCAGTCACTGACAGTCACTGACAGTCACTGGCAGTCACTGGCAGTCACTGGCAGACACTGCCAGACACCGTCAGACACCGTCAGACACTGTCAGACACTGGCAGACACTGTCAGACACTGCCAGACACTGGCAGACACCGTCAGACACTGGCAGACACTGGCAGACAATAATCACACTGGCAGACACTGGCAGACACTGGCAGACACTGGCAGACACTGACAGACACTGGCAGTCACTGGCAGTCACTGGCAGTCACTGGCAGTCACTGGCAGTCACTGTCAGTCACTGTCAGTCACTGTCAGTCACTGTCAGTCACTGTCAGTCACTGTCAGTCACTGTCAGACACTGCCAGACACCGTCATACACTGTCAGACACTGCCAGACACTGGCAGACACCGTCAGACACTGACAGACACTGGCAGACAATAATCAGACACTGGCAGACACTGGCAGACACTGGCAGACATTGACAGACACTGTCAGTCACTGTCAATCACTGTCAGTCACTGTCAGTCACTGTCAGTCACTGTCAGTCACTGTCAGTCACTGTCAGTCACTGTCAGTCACTGTCAGTCACTGTCAGTCACTGTCAGTCACTGTCAGTCACTGTCAGTCACTGTCAGTCACTGTCAGTCACTGTCAGTCACTGTCAGACACTGGCAGACACCGTCAGACACTGTCAGACACTGCCAGACACTGCCAGACACCGTCAGACACCGTCAGACACTGGCAGACACTGGCAGACACTGTTAGTCACTGCCAGACACGGTTAGACACCGTCAGACACTGGCAGACACTGGCAGACACTGGCAGACACTGGCAGACACTGGCAGACACTGGCAGACACTGGCAGTCACTGGCAGACACCGTCAGACAATAATCAGACACTCTTGTCAACGGTACGCCACGGTCGTCAACCCGCATGACACCCTGACCTGGACAACACATCACCACAAACCCTCCACTGACGGTTACACAGGAACGGGCTGCCGTCGGAGCGCGCCGCAGCCCCTGTCAGCGCCGCCATCGGCCCGGCTCGCACCTTTGATGCGTCGTATGAAGGTGGCCAGGTGGCGGACGCGGTCCTCGGGCTTCACCGATGTCTGCGCCATCAGGTCCTTCATCATGCGGAAGTCGCTCCGCTGAGCGTCTGTCAGCCCCGTCATGTGGCACAGCTCCGGGATCAGACAGAGGTCATGCTGCTCCGCCTGGGGGCAGGCAGAGGTCACAGGTCAGGGCACAGCTCCGGGATCAGACAGAGGTCATGCTGCTCCGCCTGGGGGCAGGCAGAGGTCACAGGTCAGGGCACAGCTCCGGGATCAGACAGAGGTCATGCTGCTCCGCCTGGGGGCAGGCAGAGGTCACAGGTCAGGGCACAGCTCCGGGATCAGACAGAGGTCATGCTGCTCCGCCTGGGGGCAGGCAGAGGTCACAGGTCAGGTCACAGCTCCGGGATCAGACAGAGGTCATGCTGCTCCGCCTGGGGGCAGGCAGAGGTCACAGGTCAGGTCACAGCTCCGGGATCAGACAGAGGTCATGCTGCTCCGCCTGGGGGCAGGCAGAGGTCACAGGTCAGGTCACAGCTCCGGGATCAGACAGAGGTCATGCTGCTCCGCCTGGGGGCAGGCAGAGGTCACAGGTCAGGGCACAGCTCCGGGATCAGACAGAGGTCATGCTGCTCCGCCTGGGGGCAGGCAGAGGTCACAGGTCAGGGCACAGCTCCGGGATCAGACAGAGGTCATGCTGCTCCGCCTGGGGGCAGGCAGAGGTCACAGGTCAGGTCACAGCTCCGGGATCAGACAGAGGTCATGCTGCTCCGCCTGGGGGCAGGCAGAGGTCACAGGTCAGGGCACAGCTCCAGGATCAGACAGAGGTCATGCTGCTCCGCCTGGGGGCAGGCAGAGGTCACAGGTCAGGGCACAGCTCCGGGATCAGACAGAGGTCATGCTGCTCCGCCTGGGGGCAGGCAGAGGTCACAGGTCAGGGCACAGCTCCGGGATCAGACAGAGGTCATGCTGCTCCGCCTGGGGGCAGGCAGAGGTCACAGGTCAGGGCACAGCTCCGGGATCAGACAGAGGTCATGCTGCTCCGCCTGGGGGCAGGCAGAGGTCACAGGTCAGGATCATAAAGCAGCAGATGCCAGCGTATGACGTACGGCGTGCGACGGCGGAGTTGCAACTGAGGTGGTAATTGAACAGGACCATATTCAGGACCAATGTGCTAAGAGCCACCGAATGGCGCCGAGATAGACCACCACCGCCGGAGACGGCCAGTGGTGGGTGCGGTGCCGGTGTCGGGGTCAGATCCTGGGTGGCGGTGGCGGTCACAACATGACCGGAGCAGGTCTGGAGGGAACAGGGTGTTACAGGACCGGAGCAGGTCAGGGGGGTGTTACAGGACCGGAGCAGGTCCGGGGAGGGGAGGGGTACAGGACCGGAGCAGGTCCGGGGAGGGGAGGGGTACAGGACCGGAGCAGGTCCGGGGAGGGAGGGGTACAGGACCGGAGCAGGTCCGGGGAGGGGAGGGGTACAGGACCGGAGCAGGTCCGGGGAGGGGAGGGGTACAGGACCGGAGCAGATCCGGGGAGGGGAGGGGTACAGGACCGGAGCAGGTCCGGGGAGGGGAGGGGTACAGGACCGGAGCAGGTCCGGGGAGGGGAGGGGTACAGGACCGGAGCAGATCCGGGGAGGGGAGGGGTACAGGACCGGAGCAGGTCCGGGGAGGGGAGGGGTACAGGACCGGAGCAGGTCCGGGGAGGGGAGGGGTACAGGACCGGAGCAGATCCGGGGAGGGGAGGGGTACAGGACCGGAGCAGGTCCGGGGAGGGGAGGGGTACAGGATCGGAGCAGGTCCGGGCAGGGGAGGGGTACAGGACCGGAGCAGGTCCGGGGAGGGAAGGGGTACAGGACCGGAGCAGGTCCGGGGAGGGGAGGGGTACAGGACCGGAGCAGGTCCGGGGAGGGGAGGGGTACAGGACCGGAGCAGGTCCGGGGAGGGGAGGGGTACAGGACCGGAGCAGGTCCGGGGAGGGGAGGGGTACAGGACCGGGGAGGGGAGGGGTACAGGACCGGGGAGGGGAGGGGTACAGGGCCGGAGCAGGTCCGGGGAGGGGAGGGGAGGGGTACGGGACCGGAGCAGGTCCGGGGAGGGGAGGGGTACAGGACCGGAGCAGGTCCGGGGAGGGGGAGGAGGCTACATGAGCCGGTCTCGTCCGTACCTCGTTGTCGCGTTTCTTGGGCCGTGAGATGAGCAGCGGCTGGTCGGGGTTCTTGATCTCGACCAGGTAGTTCTTCTTGTAGTACTCAATAAACGTGGTCTGAAACGCGGCACCCACGGCTGTATTCAGCACAGCGATTCATCAGCACGTTACGGATGGTAGCCGCTGTTTGTAGGTAACAACACGGCCATTCATAGCTGCTGTTGCCATACGTCAGAGAACCTTTCTTTAAGTACAATCGGTTAGCCTTACTCTAACACGTCATGCCGGCAATATCCGAAAAATAGCATCAATGCCGCATATCCCATTACCCCCCTAACACTGCGCCGCTCACCTCCGTGCCGTCCGACAGCTGGAATGTGTCGCGCGGTGTACGCGTGTAGTCGATGTCGTCGACGCGGTAGGTGCGCTTGTTGTAGCGCGTCATGACCACGTTGCCGATGAGCGTCTTGAAGACTGTGTCCTGCCAGCGGTCGCAGTGTGTGTTGAACGCGTCCTGGATACAGTCCATGGCGGTGGAGGTGTGCAGCACGCGGTGCGCCACGTCCACGTTCAGTTTGATGCCGCCCTCGAAACAGTGGATGGCTGTGATGAAGCCCGGCCACACCTCCATCCTGGCGACACGCGGTGGCGGCGGGAACGGTCACAGCAAGGTCACAGCAAGGTCACAGGACGGTCACAGCAAGGTCACAGCAAGGTCACAGCAAGGTCACAGCAAGGTCACAGGACGGTCACAGCAAGGTCACATCAAGGTCACATCAAGGTCACAACAAGGTCACAGCAAGGTCACAGCAAGGTCACAGCACGGTCACAGCAAGGTCACAGGACGGTCACAGGACGGTCACATCAAGGTCACAGCAAGGTCACAGCAAGGTCACAGGACGGTCACAGGACGGTCACAGCAAGGTCACAGCAAGGTCACATCAAGGTCACAGCAAGGTCACAGCAAGGTCACATCAAGGTCACATCAAGGTCACATCAAGGTCACATCAAGGTCACAGCAAGGTCACATCAAGGTCACAGCAAGGTCACAACACACGCGGCCAAACGAGCCGCCCGCGTCGGTCACCGGCACATGTATCGACGCAGCAGCGCCAACCGGTCACAAACCAGGGCTGAAGGGTGCCACAGCTGTGGGTTATATGGTGGTCACAAACCAGGGCTGAAGGGTGACACAGCTGTAGGTTATATGGTGGTCCCAAACCAGGGCTGAAGGGTACCACAGATGTAGGTTATATGGTGGTCACAAACCAGGGCTGAAGGGTGCCACAGCTGTAGGTTATATGGTGGTCACAAACCAGGGCTGAAGGGCGCCACAGCTGTAGGTTATATGGTGGTCCCAAACCAGGGCTGAAGGGCGCCACAGCTGTAGGTTATATGGTGGTCACAAACCAGGGCTGTAGCTGTAGGTTATATGGTGGTCACAAACCAGGGCTGAAGGGTACCACAGCTGTAGGTTATATGGTGGTCACAAACCAGGGCTGAAGGGTGCCACAGCTGTAGGTTATATGGTGGTCCCAAACCAGGGCTGAAGGGCGCCACAGCTGTAGGTTATATGGTGGTCCCAAACCAGGGCTGAAGGGCGCCACAGCTGTAGGTTATATGGTGGTCACAAACCAGGGCTGAAGCTGTAGGTTATATGGTGGTCACAAACCAGGGCTGAAGGGTACCACAGCTGTAGGTTATATGGTGGTCACAAACCAGGGCTGAAGCTGTAGGTTATATGGTGGTCACAAACCAGGGCTGAAGGGTACCACAGCTGTAGGGTATATGGTGGTCACAAACCAGGGCTGAAGGGTACCACAGCTGTAGGTTATATGGTGGTCACAAACCAGGGCTGAAGGGTGTCACAGCTGTAGGTTATATGGTGGTCACAAACCAGGGCTGAAGGGTGTCACAGCTGTAGGGTATATGGTGGTCACAAACCAGGGCTGAAGGGTACCACAGCTGTAGGTTATATGGTGGTCACAAACCAGGGCTGAAGGGTACCACAGCTGTAGGTTATATGGTGGTCACAAACCAGGGCTGAAGGGTGCCACAGCTGTAGGTTATATGGTGGTCACACACCAGGGCTGAAGGGTGTCACAGCTGTGGGTTATATGGTGGTCACAAACCAGGGCTGAAGGGTGTCACAGCTGTAGGGTATATGGTAGTCACACACCAGGGCTGAAGGGTACCACAGCTGTAGGTTATATGGTGGTCACAAACCAGGGCTGAAGGGTACCACAGCTGTAGGTTATATGGTGGTCACAAACCAGGGCTGAAGGGTGTCACAGCTGTAGGTTATATGGTGGTCACACACCAGGGCTGAAGGGTGTCACAGCTGTAGGTTATATGGTGGTCACACACCAGGGCTGAAGGGTGTCACAGCTGTAGGTTATATGGTGGTCACAAACCAGGGCTGAAGGGTGTCACAGCTGTAGGTTATATGGTGGTCACAAACCAGGGCTGAAGGGTGTCACAGCTGTAGGTTATATGGTGGTCACAAACCAGGGCTGAAGGGTGCCACAGATGTAGGTTATATGGTGGTCACAAACCAGGGCTGAAGGGCGTCACAGCTGTAGGTTATATGGTGGTCACAAACCAGGGCAGCTGAAGGGTGTCACAGCTGTAGGTTATATGGTGGTCACAAACCAGGGCTGAAGGGTGCCACAGATGTAGGTTATATGGTGGTCACAAACCAGGGCTGAAGGGTACCACAGCTGTAGGTTATATGGTGGTCACACACCAGGGCTGAAGGGTACCACAGCTGTAGGTTATATGGTGGTCACAAACCAGGGCTGAAGGGTGTCGCAGCTGTAGGTTATATGGTGGTCACAAACCAGGGCTGAAGGGTGCCACAGCTGTAGGTTATATGGTGGTCACAAACCAGGGCTGAAGGGTGCCACAGCTGTAGGTTATATGGTGGTCACAAACCAGGGCTGAAGGGTGTCGCAGCTGCAGGTTATATGGTGGGCACAAACCAGGGCTGAAGGGTGCCACAGCTGTAGGTTATATGGTGGTCACAAACCAGGCCTGAAGGGTGTCACAGCTGTAGGTTATATGGTGGTCACAAACCAGGGCTGAAGGGTGCCACAGATGTAGGTTATATGGTGGTCACAAACCAGGGCTGAAGGGTGCCACAGCTGTAGGTTATATGGTGGTCACAAACCAGGGCTGAAGGGTGTCACAGCTGTAGGTTATATGGTGGTCACAAACCAGGCCTGAAGGGTGTCACAGCTGTAGGTTATATGGTGGTCACAAACCAGGGCTGAAGGGTGCCACAGCTGTAGGTTATATGGTGGTCACAAACCAGGGCTGAAGGGTGCCACAGCTGTAGGTTATATGGTGGTCACAAACCAGGGCTGAAGGGTGCCACAGCTGTAGGTTATATGGTGTCACAAACCAGGCCTGAAGGGTGTCACAGCTGTAGGTTATATGGTGGTCACAAACCAGGGCTGAAGGGTGTCACAGCTGTAGGTTATATGGTGGTCACAAACCTGGGCTGAAGGGTGTCACAGCTGTAGGTTATATGGTGGTCACAAACCAGGGCTGAAGGGTGCCACAGCTGTAGGTTATATGGTGGTCACAAACCAGGGCTGAAGGGTGTCACAGCTGTAGGTTATATGGTGGTCACAAACCAGGGCTGAAGGGTGTCACAGCTGTAGGTTATATGGTGGTCACAAACCAGGGCTGAAGGGTACCACAGCTGTAGGTTATATGGTGGTCACAAACCAGGGCTGAAGGGTACCACAGCTGTGGGTTATATGGTGGTCACAAACCAGGGCTGAAGGGTGTCACAGCTGTAGGTTATATGGTGGTCACAAACCAGGGCTGAAGGGTGTCACAGCTGTAGGTTATATGGTGGTCACAAACCAGGGCTGAAGGGTACCACAGATGTGGGTTATATGGTGGTCACAAACCAGGGCTGAAGGGTACCACAGCTGTGGGTTATATGGTGGTCACAAACCAGGGCTGAAGGGTGTCACAGCTGTAGGTTATATGGTGGTCACAAACCAGGGCTGAAGGGTACCACAGATGTGGGTTATATGGTGGTCACAAACCAGGGCTGAAGGGTGCCACAGCTGTAGGTTATATGGTGGTCACAAACCAGGGCTGAAGGGTGTCGCAGCTGTGGGTTATATGGTGGTCACAAACCAGGGCTGAAGGGTGTCACAGCTGTAGGTTATATGGTGGTCACAAACCAGGGCTGAAGGGTACCACAGCTGTAGGTTATATGGTGGTCACAAACCAGGGCTGAAGGGTGTCACAGCTGTAGGTTATATGGTGGTCACAAACCAGGGCTGAAGGGTGCCACAGCTGTAGGTTATATGGTGGTCACAAACCAGGGCTGAAGGGTACCACAGCTGTGGGTTATATGGTGGTCACAAACCAGGGCTGAAGGGTGCCACAGCTGTAGGTTATATGGTGGTCACAAACCAGGGCTGAAGGGTGCCACAGCTGTAGGTTATATGGTGGTCACAAACCAGGGCTGAAGGGTGCCACAGCTGTAGGTTATATGGTGGTCACAAACCAGGGCTGAAGGGTGCCACAGCTGTAGGTTATATGGTGGTCACAAAACAAGGCTGAAGGGTGCCACAGATGTAGGGTATATGGTGGTCACAAACCAGGGCTGAAGGGTGTCGCAGCTGTAGGTTATATGGTGGTCACAAACCAGGGCTGAAGGGTGCCACAGCTGTAGGTTATATGGTGGTCACAAACCAGGGCTGAAGGGTGCCACAGCTGTAGGTTATATGGTGGTCACAAACCAGGGCTGAAGGGTGCCACAGATGTAGGTTATATGGTGGTCACAAACCAGGGCTGAAGGGTGCCACAGCTGTAGGTTATATGGTGGTCACAAACCAGGGCTGAAGGGTGCCACAGCTGTAGGTTATATGGTGGTCACAAACCAGGGCTGAAGGGTGCCACAGCTGTAGGTTATATGGTGGTCACAAACCAGGGCTGAAGGGTGCCACAGCTGTAGGTTATATGGTGGTCACAAACCAGGGCTGAAGGGTGTCACAGCTGTAGGGTATATGGTGGTCACAAACCAGGGCTGAAGGGTGTCGCAGCTGTAGGTTATATGGTGGTCACAAACCAGGGCTGAAGGGTGCCACAGCTGTATGTTATATGGTGGTCACAAACCAGGGCTGAAGGGTGTCACAGCTGTAGGGTATATGGTGGTCACAAACCAGGGCTGAAGGGTGTCACAGCTGTAGGTTATATGGTGGTCACAAACCAGGGCTGAAGGGTGCCACAGCTGTAGGTTATATGGTGGTCACAAACCAGGGCTGAAGGGTGCCACAGCTGTAGGTTAGATGGTGGTCACAAACCAGGGCTGAAGGGTGCCACAGATGTAGGTTATATGGTGGTCACAAACCAGGGCAGCTGAAGGGTGCCACAGCTGTAGGTTATATGGTGGTCACAAACCAGGGCTGAAGGGTGTCACAGCTGTAGGTTATATGGTGGTCACAAACCAGGGCTGAAGGGTGTCGCAGCTGTAGGTTATATGGTGGTCACAAACCAGGGCTGAAGGGTGTCACAGCTGTAGGTTATATGGTGGTTACAAACCAGGGCTGAAGGGTGTCACAGATGTAGGTTATATGGTGGTCACAAACCAGGGCTGAAGGGTGTCACAGATGTAGGTTATATGGTGGTCACAAACCAGGGCTGAAGGGTGTCACAGCTGTAGGTTATATGGTGGTCACAAACCAGGGCTGAAGGGTGCCACAGCTGTAGGTTATATGGTGGTCACAAACCAGGGCTGAAGGGTGTCACAGCTGTAGGTTATATGGTGGTCACAAACCAGGGCTGAAGGGTGTCACAGATGTAGGTTATATGGTGGTCACAAACCAGGGCTGAAGGGTGTCACAGATGTAGGTTATATGGTGGTCACAAACCAGGGCTGAAGGGTGTCACAGCTGTAGGTTATATGGTGGTCACAAACCAGGGCTGAAGGGTGTCACAGCTGTAGGTTATATGGTGGTCACAAACCAGGGCTGAAGGGTGCCACAGCTGTAGGTTATATGGTGGTCACAAACCAGGGCTGAAGGGTGTCACAGCTGTAGGTTATATGGTGGTCACAAACCAGGGCTGAAGGGTGTCACAGCTGTAGGTTATATGGTGGTCACAAACCAGGGCTGAAGGGTACCACAGCTGTAGGTTATATGGTGGTCACAAACCAGGGCTGAAGGGTGCCACAGCTGTAGGTTATATGGTGGTCACAAACCAGGGCTGAAGGGTGCCACAGATGTAGGTTATATGGTGGTCACAAACCAGGGCTGAAGGGTGCCACAGCTGTGGGTTATATGGTGGTCACAAACCAGGGCAGCTGAAGGGTGCCACAGCTGTGGGTTATATGGTGGTCACAAGCCAGGGCTGAAGGGTGTCACAGCTGTAGGTTATATGGTGGTCACAAACCAGGGCAGCTGAAGGGTGCCACAGCTGTGGGTTATATGGTGGTCACAAACCAGGGCAGCTGAAGGGCGTCACAGCTGTAGGTTATATGGTGGTCACAAACCAGGGCAGCTGAAGGGTGTCACAGCTGTAGGTTATATGGTGGTCACAAACCAGGGCTGAAGGGTGTCACAGCTGTAGGTTATATGGTGGTCACAAACCAGGGCAGCTGAAGGGTGTCACAGCTGTAGGTTATATGGTGGTCACAAACCAGGGCTGAAGGGTGCCACAGATGTAGGTTATATGGTGGTCACAAACCAGGGCTGAAGGGTGCCACAGCTGTAGGTTATATGGTGGCCACAAACCAGGGCAGCTGAAGGGTGCCACAGCTGTAGGTTATATGGTGGTCACAAACCAGGGCTGAAGGGTGTCACAGCTGTAGGTTATATGGTGGTCACAAACCAGGGCTGAAGGGTGCCACAGATGTAGGTTATATGGTGGTCACAAACCAGGGCTGAAGGGCGTCACAGCTGTAGGTTATATGGTGGTCACAAACCAGGGCTGAAGGGTGCCACAGATGTAGGTTATATGGTGGTCACAAACCAGGGCTGAAGGGCGTCACAGCTGTAGGTTATATGGTGGTCACAAACCAGGGCTGAAGGGTGCCACAGCTGTGGGTTATATGGTGGTCACAAACCAGGGCTGAAGGGCGTCACAGCTGTAGGTTATATGGTGGTCACAAACCAGGGCTGAAGGGTGCCACAGATGTAGGTTATATGGTGGTCACAAACCAGGGATGAAGGGTGCCACAGCTGTAGGTTATATGGTGGTCACAAACCAGGGCTGAAGGGCGTCACAGCTGTGGGTTATATGGTGGTCACAAACCAGGGCTGAAGGGTGTCACAGATGTGGGTTATATGGTGATCACAAACCAGGGCTGAAGGGTGCCACAGATGTGGGTTATATGGTGATCACAAACCAGGGCTGAAGGGTGCCACAGATGTAGGTTATATGGTGGTCACAAACCAGGGCTGAAGGGTGCCACAGATGTAGGTTATATGGTGGTCACAAACCAGGGCTGAAGGGTGTCACAGCTGTAGGTTATATGGTGGTCACAAACCAGGGCTGAAGGGTGCCACAGATTTAGGTTATATGGTGGTCACAAACCAGGGCTGAAGGGTGCCACCGATGTAGGTTATATGGGCACAAACCAGGGCTGAAGGGTGCCACAGCTGTAGGTTATATGGTGGTCACAAACCAGGGCAGCTGAAGGGTGCCACAGATGTAGGTTATATGGTGGTCACAAACCAGGGCTGAAGGGTGCCACAGATGTAGGTTATATGGTGGTCACAAACCAGGGCTGAAGGGTGCCACAGATGTAGGTTATAAGGTGGTCACAAACCAGGGCTGAAGGGTGCCACAGCTGTAGGTTATATGGTGGTCACAAACCAGGGCTGAAGGGCGTCACAGCTGTGGGTTATATGGTGGTCACAAACCAGGGCTGAAGGGTGTCACAGATGTGGGTTATATGGTGATCACAAACCAGGGCTGAAGGGTGCCACAGATGTGGGTTATATGGTGATCACAAACCAGGGCTGAAGGGTGCCACAGATGTAGGTTATATGGTGGTCACAAACCAGGGCTGAAGGGTGCCACAGATGTAAGTTATATGGTGGTCACAAACCAGGGCTGAAGGGTGTCACAGCTGTAGGTTATATGGTGGTCACAAACCAGGGCTGAAGGGTGCCACAGATGTAGGTTATATGGTGGTCACAAACCAGGGCTGAAGGGTGCCACAGATGTAGGTTATATGGGCACAAACCAGGGCTGAAGGGTGCCACAGCTGTAGGTTATATGGTGGTCACAAACCAGGGCAGCTGAAGGGTGCCACAGATGTAGGTTATATGGTGGTCACAAACCAGGGCTGAAGGGTGCCACAGATGTAGGTTATATGGTGGTCACAAACCAGGGCTGAAGGGTGCCACAGATGTAGGTTATATGGTGGTCACAAACCAGGGCTGAAGGGTGTCACAGCTGTAGGTTATATGGTGGTCACAAACCAGGGCTGAAGGGTGCCACAGATGTAGGTTATATGGTGGTCACAAACCAGGGCTGAAGGGTACCACAGCTGTAGGTTATATGGTGGTCACAAACCAGGGCTGAAGGGTGTCACAGCTGTAGGTTATATGGTGGTCACAAACCAGGGCTGAAGGGTGCCACAGCTGTAGGTTATATGGTGGTCACAAACCAGGGCTGAAGGGCATCACAGCTGTGGGTTATATGGTGGTCACAAACCAGGCCTGAAGGGTGCCACAGCTGTAGGTTATATGGTGGTCACAAACCAGGGCTGAAGGGTGCCACAGCTGTAGGTTATATGGTGGTCACAAACCAGGGCTGAAGGGTGCCACAGCTGTAGGTTATATGGTGGTCACAAACCAGGGCTGAAGGGCATCACAGCTGTGGGTTATATGGTGGTCACAAACCAGGCCTGAAGGGTGCCACAGCTGTAGGTTATATGGTGGTCACAAACCAGGGCTGAAGGGTGCCACAGCTGTAGGTTATATGGTGGTCACAAACCAGGGCTGAAGGGTGTCACAGCTGTGGGTTATATGGTGGTCACAAACCAGGGCTGAAGGGTGTCACAGCTGTAGGTTATATGGTGGTCACAAACCAGGCCTGAAGGGCGTCACAGCTGTAGGTTATATGGTGGTCACAAACCAGGGCTGAAGGGTGCCACAGATGTAGGTTATATGGTGGTCACAAACCAGGGCTGAAGGGTGTCACAGCTGTAGGTTATATGGTGGCCACAAACCAGGGCAGCTGAAGGGTGTCACAGCTGTAGGTTATATGGTGGTCACAAACCAGGGCTGAAGGGTGTCACAGCTGTAGGTTATATGGTGGTCACAAACCAGGGCTGAAGGGTGCCACAGCTGTAGGTTATATGGTGGTCACAAACCAGGGCTGAAGGGCATCACAGCTGTGGGTTATATGGTGGTCACAAACCAGGCCTGAAGGGTGCCACAGCTGTAGGTTATATGGTGGTCACAAACCAGGGCTGAAGGGTGCCACAGCTGTAGGTTATATGGTGGTCACAAACCAGGGCTGAAGGGTGCCACAGCTGTAGGTTATATGGTGGTCACAAACCAGGGCTGAAGGGCATCACAGCTGTGGGTTATATGGTGGTCACAAACCAGGCCTGAAGGGTGCCACAGCTGTAGATTATATGGTGGTCACAAACCAGGGCTGAAGGGTGCCACAGCTGTAGGTTATATGGTGGTCACAAACCAGGGCTAAAGGGTGTCACAGCTGTAGGTTATATGGTGGTCACAAACCAGGGCTGAAGGGTGTCACAGCTGTAGGTTATATGGTGGTCACAAACCAGGGCTGAAGGGTGTCGCAGCTGTAGGTTATATGGTGGTCACAAACCAAGGCTGAAGGGTGTCACAGCTGTAGGGTATATGGTGGTCACAAACCAGGGCTGAAGGGTGTCACAGCTGTAGGTTATATGGTGGTCACAAACCAGGGCTGAAGGGTACCACAGCTGTAGGTTATATGGTGGTCACAAACCAGGCCTGAAGGGTACCACAGCTGTAGGTTATATGGTGGTCACAAACCAGGCCTGAAGGGCGTCACAGCTGTAGGTTATATGGTGGTCACAAACCAGGGCTGAAGGGTGTCACAGCTGTAGGTTATATGGTGGTCACAAACCAGGGCTGAAGGGTGCCACAGCTGTAGGTTATATGGTGGTCACAAACCAGGGCTGAAGGGTGTCACAGCTGTAGGTTATATGGTGGTCACAAACCAGGGCTGAAGGGTGTCACAGCTGTAGGTTATATGGTGGTCACAAACCAGGGCTGAAGGGTACCACAGCTGTAGGTTATATGGTGGTCACAAACCAGGGCTGAAGGGTACCACAGCTGTGGGTTATATGGTGGTCACAAACCAGGGCTGAAGGGTGTCACAGCTGTAGGTTATATGGTGGTCACAAACCAGGGCTGAAGGGTACCACAGATGTGGGTTATATGGTGGTCACAAACCAGGGCTGAAGGGTGTCACAGCTGTAGGTTATATGGTGGTCACAAACCAGGGCTGAAGGGTACCACAGATGTGGGTTATATGGTGGTCACAAACCAGGGCTGAAGGGTACCACAGCTGTGGGCTATATGGTGGTCACAAACCAGGGCTGAAGGGTGTCACAACTGTAGGTTATATGGTGGTCACAAACCAGGGCTGAAGGGTACCACAGATGTGGGTTATATGGTGGTCACAAACCAGGGCTGAAGGGTGCCACAGCTGTAGGTTATATGGTGGTCACAAACCAGGGCTGAAGGGTGTCGCAGCTGTGGGTTATATGGTGGTCACAAACCAGGGCTGAAGGGTGTCACAGCTGTAGGTTATATGGTGGTCACAAACCAGGGCTGAAGGGTACCACAGCTGTAGGTTATATGGTGGTCACAAACCAGGGCTGAAGGGTGTCACAGCTGTAGGTTATATGGTGGTCACAAACCAGGGCTGAAGGGTGCCACAGCTGTAGGTTATATGGTGGTCACAAACCAGGGCTGAAGGGTACCACAGCTGTGGGTTATATGGTGGTCACAAACCAGGGCTGAAGGGTGCCACAGCTGTAGGTTATATGGTGGTCACAAACCAGGGCTGAAGGGTGCCACAGCTGTAGGTTATATGGTGGTCACAAACCAGGGCTGAAGGGTGCCACAGCTGTAGGTTATATGGTGGTCACAAACCAGGGCTGAAGGGTGCCACAGCTGTAGGTTATATGGTGGTCACAAAACAAGGCTGAAGGGTGCCACAGATGTAGGGTATATGGTGGTCACAAACCAGGGCTGAAGGGTGTCGCAGCTGTAGGTTATATGGTGGTCACAAACCAGGGCTGAAGGGTGCCACAGCTGTAGGTTATATGGTGGTCACAAACCAGGGCTGAAGGGTGCCACAGATGTAGGTTATATGGTGGTCACAAACCAGGGCTGAAGGGTGCCACAGCTGTAGGTTATATGGTGGTCACAAACCAGGGCTGAAGGGTGCCACAGCTGTAGGTTATATGGTGGTCACAAACCAGGGCTGAAGGGTGCCACAGCTGTAGGTTATATGGTGGTCACAAACCAGGGCTGAAGGGTGCCACAGCTGTAGGTTATATGGTGGTCACAAACCAGGGCTGAAGGGTGTCACAGCTGTATGGTATATGGTGGTCACAAACCAGGGCTGAAGGGTGTCGCAGCTGTAGGTTATATGGTGGTCACAAACCAGGGCTGAAGGGTGCCACAGCTGTATGTTATATGGTGGTCACAAACCAGGGCTGAAGGGTGTCACAGCTGTAGGGTATATGGTGGTCACAAACCAGGGCTGAAGGGTGTCACAGCTGTAGGTTATATGGTGGTCACAAACCAGGGCTGAAGGGTGCCACAGCTGTAGGTTATATGGTGGTCACAAACCAGGGCTGAAGGGTGCCACAGCTGTAGGTTAGATGGTGGTCACAAACCAGGGCTGAAGGGTGCCACAGATGTAGGTTATATGGTGGTCACAAACCAGGGCAGCTGAAGGGTGCCACAGCTGTAGGTTATATGGTGGTCACAAACCAGGGCTGAAGGGTGTCACAGCTGTAGGTTATATGGTGGTCACAAACCAGGGCTGAAGGGTGTCGCAGCTGTAGGTTATATGGTGGTCACAAACCAGGGCTGAAGGGTGTCACAGCTGTAGGTTATATGGTGGTCACAAACCAGGGCTGAAGGGTGTCACAGATGTAGGTTATATGGTGGTCACAAACCAGGGCTGAAGGGTGTCACAGCTGTAGGTTATATGGTGGTCACAAACCAGGGCTGAAGGGTGCCACAGCTGTAGGTTATATGGTGGTCACAAACCAGGGCTGAAGGGTGTCACAGCTGTAGGTTATATGGTGGTCACAAACCAGGGCTGAAGGGTGTCACAGATGTAGGTTATATGGTGGTCACAAACCAGGGCTGAAGGGTGTCACAGATGTAGGTTATATGGTGGTCACAAACCAGGGCTGAAGGGTGTCACAGCTGTAGGTTATATGGTGGTCACAAACCAGGGCTGAAGGGTGTCACAGCTGTAGGTTATATGGTGGTCACAAACCAGGGCTGAAGGGTGCCACAGCTGTAGGTTATATGGTGGTCACAAACCAGGGCTGAAGGGTGTCACAGCTGTAGGTTATATGGTGGTCACAAACCAGGGCTGAAGGGTGTCACAGCTGTAGGTTATATGGTGGTCACAAACCAGGGCTGAAGGGTACCACAGCTGTAGGTTATATGGTGGTCACAAACCAGGGCTGAAGGGTGCCACAGCTGTAGGTTATATGGTGGTCACAAACCAGGGCTGAAGGGTGCCACAGATGTAGGTTATATGGTGGTCACAAACCAGGGCTGAAGGGTGCCACAGCTGTGGGTTATATGGTGGTCACAAACCAGGGCAGCTGAAGGGTGCCACAGCTGTGGGTTATATGGTGGTCACAAGCCAGGGCTGAAGGGTGTCACAGCTGTAGGTTATATGGTGGTCACAAACCAGGGCAGCTGAAGGGTGCCACAGCTGTGGGTTATATGGTGGTCACAAACCAGGGCAGCTGAAGGGCGTCACAGCTGTAGGTTATATGGTGGTCACAAACCAGGGCAGCTGAAGGGTGTCACAGCTGTAGGTTATATGGTGGTCACAAACCAGGGCTGAAGGGTGTCACAGCTGTAGGTTATATGGTGGTCACAAACCAGGGCAGCTGAAGGGTGTCACAGCTGTAGGTTATATGGTGGTCACAAACCAGGGCTGAAGGGTGCCACAGATGTAGGTTATATGGTGGTCACAAACCAGGGCTGAAGGGTGCCACAGCTGTAGGTTATATGGTGGCCACAAACCAGGGCAGCTGAAGGGTGCCACAGCTGTAGGTTATATGGTGGTCACAAACCAGGGCTGAAGGGTGTCACAGCTGTAGGTTATATGGTGGTCACAAACCAGGGCTGAAGGGTGCCACAGATGTAGGTTATATGGTGGTCACAAACCAGGGCTGAAGGGCGTCACAGCTGTAGGTTATATGGTGGTCACAAACCAGGGCTGAAGGGTGCCACAGATGTAGGTTATATGGTGGTCACAAACCAGGGCTGAAGGGCGTCACAGCTGTAGGTTATATGGTGGTCACAAACCAGGGCTGAAGGGTGCCACAGCTGTGGGTTATATGGTGGTCACAAACCAGGGCTGAAGGGCGTCACAGCTGTAGGTTATATGGTGGTCACAAACCAGGGCTGAAGGGTGCCACAGATGTAGGTTATATGGTGGTCACAAACCAGGGATGAAGGGTGCCACAGCTGTAGGTTATATGGTGGTCACAAACCAGGGCTGAAGGGCGTCACAGCTGTGGGTTATATGGTGGTCACAAACCAGGGCTGAAGGGTGTCACAGATGTGGGTTATATGGTGATCACAAACCAGGGCTGAAGGGTGCCACAGATGTGGGTTATATGGTGATCACAAACCAGGGCTGAAGGGTGCCACAGATGTAGGTTATATGGTGGTCACAAACCAGGGCTGAAGGGTGCCACAGATGTAGGTTATATGGTGGTCACAAACCAGGGATGAAGGGTGTCACAGCTGTAGGTTATATGGTGGTCACAAACCAGGGCTGAAGGGTGCCACAGATTTAGGTTATATGGTGGTCACAAACCAGGGCTGAAGGGTGCCACCGATGTAGGTTATATGGGCACAAACCAGGGCTGAAGGGTGCCACAGCTGTAGGTTATATGGTGGTCACAAACCAGGGCAGCTGAAGGGTGCCACAGATGTAGGTTATATGGTGGTCACAAACCAGGGCTGAAGGGTGCCACAGATGTAGGTTATATGGTGGTCACAAACCAGGGCTGAAGGGTACCACAGATGTAGGTTATATGGTGGTCACAAACCAGGGCTGAAGGGTGCCACAGCTGTAGGTTATATGGTGGTCACAAACCAGGGCTGAAGGGCGTCACAGCTGTGGGTTATATGGTGGTCACAAACCAGGGCTGAAGGGTGTCACAGATGTGGGTTATATGGTGATCACAAACCAGGGCTGAAGGGTGCCACAGATGTGGGTTATATGGTGATCACAAACCAGGGCTGAAGGGTGCCACAGATGTAGGTTATATGGTGGTCACAAACCAGGGCTGAAGGGTGCCACAGATGGTTATATGGTGGTCACAAACCAGGGCTGAAGGGTGTCACAGCTGTAGGTTATATGGTGGTCACAAACCAGGGCTGAAGGGTGCCACAGATGTAGGTTATATGGTGGTCACAAACCAGGGCTGAAGGGTGCCACAGATGTAGGTTATATGGGCACAAACCAGGGCTGAAGGGTGCCACAGCTGTAGGTTATATGGTGGTCACAAACCAGGGCAGCTGAAGGGTGCCACAGATGTAGGTTATATGGTGGTCACAAACCAGGGCTGAAGGGTGCCACAGATGTAGGTTATATGGTGGTCACAAACCAGGGCTGAAGGGTGCCACAGATGTAGGTTATATGGTGGTCACAAACCAGGGCTGAAGGGTGTCACAGCTGTAGGTTATATGGTGGTCACAAACCAGGGCTGAAGGGTGCCACAGATGTAGGTTATATGGTGGTCACAAACCAGGGCTGAAGGGTACCACAGCTGTAGGTTATATGGTGGTCACAAACCAGGGCTGAAGGGTGTCACAGCTGTAGGTTATATGGTGGTCACAAACCAGGGCTGAAGGGTGCCACAGCTGTAGGTTATATGGTGGTCACAAACCAGGGCTGAAGGGCATCACAGCTGTGGGTTATATGGTGGTCACAAACCAGGCCTGAAGGGTGCCACAGCTGTAGGTTATATGGTGGTCACAAACCAGGGCTGAAGGGTGCCACAGCTGTAGGTTATATGGTGGTCACAAACCAGGGCTGAAGGGTGCCACAGCTGTAGGTTATATGGTGGTCACAAACCAGGGCTGAAGGGCATCACAGCTGTGGGTTATATGGTGGTCACAAACCAGGCCTGAAGGGTGCCACAGCTGTAGGTTATATGGTGGTCACAAACCAGGGCTGAAGGGTGCCACAGCTGTAGGTTATATGGTGGTCACAAACCAGGGCTGAAGGGTGTCACAGCTGTGGGTTATATGGTGGTCACAAACCAGGGCTGAAGGGTGTCACAGCTGTAGGTTATATGGTGGTCACAAACCAGGCCTGAAGGGCGTCACAGCTGTAGGTTATATGGTGGTCACAAACCAGGGCTGAAGGGTGCCACAGATGTAGGTTATATGGTGGTCACAAACCAGGGCTGAAGGGTGTCACAGCTGTAGGTTATATGGTGGCCACAAACCAGGGCAGCTGAAGGGTGTCACAGCTGTAGGTTATATGGTGGTCACAAACCAGGGCTGAAGGGTGTCACAGCTGTAGGTTATATGGTGGTCACAAACCAGGCCTGAAGGGCGTCACAGCTGTAGGTTATATGGTGGTCACAAACCAGGGCTGAAGGGTGCCACAGATGTAGGTTATATGGTGGTCACAAACCAGGGCTGAAGGGTGTCACAGCTGTAGGTTATATGGTGGCCACAAACCAGGGCAGCTGAAGGGTGTCACAGCTGTAGGTTATATGGTGGTCACAAACCAGGGCTGAAGGGTGTCACAGCTGTAGGTTATATGGTGGTCACAAACCAGGGCTGAAGGGTGCCACAGATGTAGGTTATATGGTGGTCACAAACCAGGGCTGAAGGGTGCCACAGATGTAGGTTATATGGGCACAAACCAGGGCTGAAGGGTGCCACAGCTGTAGGTTATATGGTGGTCACAAACCAGGGCAGCTGAAGGGTGCCACAGATGTAGGTTATATGGTGGTCACAAACCAGGGCTGAAGGGTGCCACAGATGTAGGTTATATGGTGGTCACAAACCAGGGCTGAAGGGTGCCACAGATGTAGGTTATATGGTGGTCACAAACCAGGGCTGAAGGGTGTCACAGCTGTAGGTTATATGGTGGTCACAAACCAGGGCTGAAGGGTGCCACAGATGTAGGTTATATGGTGGTCACAAACCAGGGCTGAAGGGTACCACAGCTGTAGGTTATATGGTGGTCACAAACCAGGGCTGAAGGGTGTCACAGCTGTAGGTTATATGGTGGTCACAAACCAGGGCTGAAGGGTGCCACAGCTGTAGGTTATATGGTGGTCACAAACCAGGGCTGAAGGGCATCACAGCTGTGGGTTATATGGTGGTCACAAACCAGGCCTGAAGGGTGCCACAGCTGTAGGTTATATGGTGGTCACAAACCAGGGCTGAAGGGTGCCACAGCTGTAGGTTATATGGTGGTCACAAACCAGGGCTGAAGGGTGCCACAGCTGTAGGTTATATGGTGGTCACAAACCAGGGCTGAAGGGCATCACAGCTGTGGGTTATATGGTGGTCACAAACCAGGCCTGAAGGGTGCCACAGCTGTAGATTATATGGTGGTCACAAACCAGGGCTGAAGGGTGCCACAGCTGTAGGTTATATGGTGGTCACAAACCAGGGCTAAAGGGTGTCACAGCTGTAGGTTATATGGTGGTCACAAACCAGGGCTGAAGGGTGTCACAGCTGTAGGTTATATGGTGGTCACAAACCAGGGCTGAAGGGTGTCGCAGCTGTAGGTTATATGGTGGTCACAAACCAAGGCTGAAGGGTGTCACAGCTGTAGGGTATATGGTGGTCACAAACCAGGGCTGAAGGGTGTCACAGCTGTAGGTTATATGGTGGTCACAAACCAGGGCTGAAGGGTACCACAGCTGTAGGTTATATGGTGGTCACAAACCAGGCCTGAAGGGTACCACAGCTGTAGGTTATATGGTGGTCACAAACCAGGCCTGAAGGGCGTCACAGCTGTAGGTTATATGGTGGTCACAAACCAGGGCTGAAGGGTGTCACAGCTGTAGGTTATATGGTGGTCACACACCAGGGCTGAAGGGTACCACAGCTGTAGGTTATATGGTGGTCACACACCAGGGCTGAAGGGTACCACAGCTGTAGGTTATATGGTGGTCACAAACCAGGGCTGAAGGGTACCACAGCTGTAGGTTATATGGTGGTCACAAACCAGGGCTGAAGGGTACCACAGCTGTAGGTTATATGGTGGTCACAAACCAGGGCTGAGTAACTGAGAGTCGTGTTACACGACATGGCGGGTATTCCCTCAGTAACTACGCCATTGAACATGAGCCGGATCTCTCAACATCTGAGTACTGAATGGTGAACACCGTCTTCTTGTCGGCAGTGTGCGCCAGCAACCAGCGGGGCAACACGGCCGCCGAATCTGCAGCGGCTGACCCACCTGTACTTGGCTATCTGCGTGGCGGCCTCGCTGTCGAAGTAGGAGCGCCGCATCTCGGTCAGTTTCAGCCGACCCATGATTCGCTTCATGCAGATGTTCAGCAGGTGGATACAGGCCTCGATCGGCTGCTCCTTCTTCCAGATGAACTCCACCAGCACCGTGCCGGCGTCGGGGTCCGGGTGCGGCACCTCAATCGGAGTCACCTGAGACGAGGAGGGACGTCACAGGTCAGCCGCTGACACGAGGAGGGGCGTCACAGATCAGCTGCTGACACGAGGATGGGCGTCACAGATCAGCCGCTGACACGAGGATGGGCGTCACAGATCAGCCGCTGACACGAGGAGGGGCGTCACAGATCAGCCGCTGACACGAGGATGGGCGTCACAGATCAGCCGCTGACACGAGGATGGGCGTCACAGATCAGCCGCTGACACGAGGATGGGCGTCACAGATCAGCCGCTGACACGAGGAGGGGAGTCACAGATCAGCCGCTGACACGAGGAGGGGCGTCACAGATCAGCCGCTGACACGAGGAGGGGCGTCACAGATCAGCCGCTGACACGAGGGGCGTCACAGATCAGCCGCTGACACGAGGAGGGGCGTCACAGATCAGCCGCTGACACGAGGATGGGCGTCACAGATCAGCCGCTGACACGAGGATGGGCGTCACAGATCAGCCGCTGACACGAGGATGGGCGCCACAGATCAGCCGCTGACACGAGGATGGGCGTCACAGATCAGCCGCTGACACGAGGAGGGGCGTCACAGATCAGCCGCTGACACGAGGAGGGGCGTCACAGATCAGCCGCTGACACGAGGAGGGGCGTCACAGATCAGCCGCTGACACGAGGGGCGTCACAGATCAGCCGCTGACACGAGGATGGGCGTCACAGATCAGCCGCTGACACGAGGATGGGCGTCACAGATCAGCCGCTGACACGAGGATGGGCGTCACAGATCAGCCGCTGACACGAGGATGGGCGTCACAGATCAGCCGCTGACACGAGGATGGGCGTCACAGATCAGCCGCTGACACGAGGATGGGCGTCACAGATCAGCCGCTGACACGAGGATGGGCGTCACAGATCAGCCGCTGACACGAGGAGGGGCGTCACAGATCAGCCGCTGACACGAGGGGCGTCACAGATCAGCCGCTGACACGAGGATGGGCGTCACAGATCAGCCGCTGACACGAGGAGGGGCGTCACAGGTCAGCCGCTGACACGAGGGGCGTCACAGGTCAGCCGGGTGACTAACACAGGCAGCAAGATAAGACGGGACGGGGCGGGGCGGGGCGGGGCGGGACGGGGCGGGACGGGGCGGGGCGGGGCGGGGCGGGGCGGGGCGGGGCGGGGCAGGGCGGGGCGGGGCGGGGCGGGGCGGGGCGGGGCGGGGCGGGGCGGGGCGGGGCGGGGCGGGGCGGGGCGCGACAGGGCAGGGCAGGGCAGGGCAGGGCAGGGCAGGGCAGGGCAGGGCAGGGCAGGGCAGGGCAGGGCAGGGCAGGGCAGGGCAGGGCAGGGCAGGGCAGGGCAGGGCAGGGCAGGGCAGGGTAGGGCAGGGCAGGGCAGGGCAGGGCAGGGCAGGGCAGGGCAGGGCAGGGCAGGGCAGGGCAGGGCAGGGCAGGGCAGGGCAGGGCAGGGCAGGGCAGGGCAGGACAGGGCAGGGCAGGGCAGGGCGGGGCGGGGCGGGGCGGGGCGGGGCGGGGCGGGGCGGGGCGGGGCGGGGCGGGGCGGGGCGGGGCGGGGCGGAAATGCAGTAACCGCTTTCTACGGCCACAGATCACGAATCACGATGCTGAGTGCTGACTTATATTAGGTACGAGTGCATAAATATTAGGCTGTTTCGCCTATAGGTGCAAGGTGCCCCTATGATTGTATCATGCACTATATGCGTAGGAACAATACTGCAACAATCATTTGCCCCGAACTTAAACCCCCATCCGGCCCCGAGCGAGAGAAAGTGGCCCCATCTCTCACCATTAGGCGACACTAACGCCCCTATCGGTAATCCCACAAACTAACCACCTCCTTCACGTTTATGTTTGAACAATAAGCATCGTCACCGCTCCTCTCCTCACGTCTCAGCCTCCCCTGACCCGGCTAGTGATCGTCACCGCTCCTCTCCTCACCTCCTGCGGCAGTCGAATGGGCAGGTAGTACTTGCCGCCGTCGTGCACGCTCGCTTTGCCGATCACGGCCTTGACGTGCTCGTGGCGCAGCAGCTTGAAGCGCAGCGCCATCGAGTCCTGATAGGGCGTAAAGCGCAGCTCGTACTCGTGGACGGCCCGGCCCGGCTGCATCGACAGGCCGATGTGGTTCGTGTACAGGTCCGCTCTGCCGGCGGTCAGGGGCGGTCAGGGGAGGTCAGGGGGCGGTCTGGGAGCGGTCAGGGGCGGTCAGGGAGCGGTCATGGGCGGCCAGGAGCGGTCAGGGGCGGTCTGGGAGCGGTCAGGGGGCGGTCTGGGAGCGGTCAGGGGGCGGCCAGGGGGCGGCCAGGGGGCGGCCAGGGGCAGTCAGTGACTCGTCAGGGGTTGCCAGAGGAGCGGAAAGGTACGAGGCTCACACGCAGTCATGCTGGCTGGGAGAGACGGGCGGAGGGGGGGGGGGGGCGCAGAAGAAGGCACAGTTAGACAGGGCAATCAGGGTACATATTACACATACAGCAATGGCGATGTTCGACAAACATGCACTGACATGTCAGACTACCAGCATGAAATATACCTCCCATGGCCGCCCAGAACCCCACATCATCACCACGTCTCCAAACAATCTCAACTCCTAACGAACCGATCAAATGCTTCCCTTGCAGTGACGAATCCAGAGGGGGGGGGGGGGGCGGGGCGTGGCCCCCTGCACTCACCGCCTGCCAGCCTTGCCCTTCACCACCACCACTCCCTCCCTGCCGTCACCCCAGCCCTGCACTCACGGCCTGCCAGCCTTGCCCTTCACCACCACCACTCCCTCCCTGCCGTCACCCCAGCCCTGCACTCACGGCCTGCCAGCCTTGCCCTTCACCACCACCACTCCCTCCCTGCCGTCACCCCAGCCCTGCACTCACGGCCTGCCAGCCTTGCCCTTCACCACCACCACTCCCTCCCTGCCGTCACCCCAGCCCTGCACTCACGGCCTGCCAGCCTTGCCCTTCACCACCACTCCCTCCCTCCCTCCCGTCACCCCAGCCCTGCACTCACGGCCTGCCAGCCTTGCCCTTCACCACCACCACTCCCTCCCTGCCGTCACCCCAGCCCTGCACTCACGGCCTGCCAGCCTTGCCCTTCACCACCACCACTCCCTCCCTCCCGTCACCCCAGCCCTGCACTCACCACCACCACTCCCTCCCTCCCGTCACCCCAGCCCTGCACTCACGGCCTGCCAGCCTTGCCCTTCCTGATCACCACTCCCTCCCTCACGTCACCCCAGCCCTGCACTCACGGCCTGCCAGCCTTGCCCTTCACCACCACTCCCTCCCGTCACCCCAGCCCTGCACTCACGGCCTGCCAGCCTTGCCCTTCCTGATCACCACTCCCTCCCTCCCGTCACCCCAGCCCTGCACTCACGGCCTGCCAGCCTTGCCCTTCACCACCACCACTCCCTCCCTGCCGTCACCCCAGCCCTGCACTCACGGCCTGCCAGCCTTGCCCTTCACCACCACTCCCTCCCTCCCTCCCGTCACTCCAGCCCTGCACTCACGGCCTGCCAGCCTTGCCCTTCACCACCACTCCCTCCCTCCCTCCCGTCACCCCAGCCCTGCACTCACGGCCTGCCAGCCTTGCCCTTCACCACCACCACTCCCTCCCTGCCGTCACCCCAGCCCTGCACTCACGGCCTGCCAGCCTTGCCCTTCACCACCACCACTCCCTCCCTCCCGTCACCCCAGCCCTGCACTCACGGCCTGCCAGCCTTGCCCTTCACCACCACTCCCTCCCGTCACCCCAGCCCTGCACTCACGGCCTGCCAGCCTTGCCCTTCCTGATCACCACTCCCTCCCTCCCGTCACCCCAGCCCTGCACTCACGGCCTGCCAGCCTTGCCCTTCACCACCACCACTCCCTCCCTCCCGTCACCCCAGCCCTGCACTCACGGCCTGCCAGCCTTGCCCTTCACCACCACCACTCCCTCCCTCCCTCCCGTCACCCCAGCCCTGCACTTACGGCCTGCCAGCTTTGCCCTTCACCACCACCACTCCCTCCCTCCCGTCACCCCAGCCCTGCACTCACGGCCTGCCAGCCTTGCCCTTCACCACCACTCCCTCCCTCCCTCCCGTCACCCCAGCCCTGCACCCACGGCCTGCCAGCCTTGCCCTTCACCACCACTCACTCACTCACTCACTCACTCACTCACTCACTCACTCACTCACTCACTCACTCACTCACTCACTCACTCACTCACTCCCCTCCCTCCCTCCCTCCCTCCCTCCCTCCCTCCCTCCCTCCCTCCCTCCCTCCCTCCCTCCCTCCCTCCCTCCCTCCCTCCCTCCCTCCCTCCCTCCCTCCCTCCCTCCCTCCCGTCACCCCAGCCCTGCACTCACGGCCTGCCAGCCTTGCCCTTCACCACCACCACCACCACCACCACCACTCCCTCCCTCCCTCCCGTCACCCCAGCCCTGCACTCACGGCCTGCCAGCCTTGCCCTTCACCACCACTCCCTCCCTCCCTCCCGTCACCCCAGCCCTGCACTCACGGCCTGCCAGCCTTGCCCTTCACCACCACCACTCCCTCCCTCCCGTCACCCCAGCCCTGCACTCACCGCCTGCCAGCCTTGCCCTTCACCACCACCACTCCCTCCCTCCCGTCACCCCAGCCCTGCACTCACGGCCTGCCAGCCTTGCCCTTCACCACCACCACTCCCTCCCTCCCGTCACCCCAGCCCTGCACTCACGGCCTGCCAGCCTTGCCCTTCACCACCACTCCCTCCCTCCCGTCACCCCAGCCCTGCACTCACGGCCTGCCAGCCTTGCCCTTCACCACCACCACTCCCTCCCTCCCGTCACCCCAGCCCTGCACAAACGGCCTGCAATCCTTGCCCTTCACCACCACCACCACCACCACCACCACCACCACCACCACCACCACCACCACCACCACCACCACCCACCCACCCACTCACTCACTCACTCACTCACTCACTCACTCACTCACTCACTCACTCACTCACTCACTCACTCACTCACTCACTCACTCACTCACTCACTCACTCACTCACTCACTCACTCACTCACTCACTCACTCACTCACTCACTCACTCACTCACTCACTCCCTCCCTCCCGTCACCCCAGCCCTGCACTCACGGCCTGCCAGCATTGCCCTTCACCACCACTCCCTCCCTCCCTCCCTCCCGTCACCCCAGCCCTGCACTCACGGCCTGCCAGCCTTGCCCTTCACCACCACTCCCTCCCTCCCTCCCGTCACCCCAGTCCTGCACTCACGGCCTGTCAGCCTTGCCCTTCACCACCACCACTCCCTCCCTCCCGTCACCCCAGCCCTGCACTCACGGCCTGCCAGCTTTGCCCTTCCTGATCACCGGTGGCTTGTCCAGGTCGACGGCCATCCGCTGGAACCGGCCGGCCAGCCGGTCGGCGTCCGAGCCGCCGCCGCGGCCGGCATCGGCACCGGCACTGGCGCCAGGGCCAGGGCCAGGGCCGGGACGGGCAGCAGCCGGCGCGGCGGCGGCGGCGGCGGCGGCGGCAGCAGCGGCCTGGGCGCTGTGCAGAGAAATAGGACCAGTGAGGGAGCTGTTAAGACACGGGAGGTCGTGTACGCAGCACACACAGCAGGGACGCACACAGCACCACCCCACACGTCCGAGGTCAATGGCAGCAGCAACATACTCTGATATATGCCACCCTCCAAAATTGCAACTACGTCAACCTTCGCCGACTATTCTTGCGCATTAACAGTGCCCAAATCTTACGGGCAACATTGAACCAGAAGGTGGATTGGTTTGCCCACTTCCGGTGGTTTCGGGTTGCAGATGAGTCGGACCACTCACCTTTTCTGCTTGTGTCGCTCCAGCAGCATCGCCAGGGCGCGGCCTCGACCGCCGGCTGCCGCGGGCGGCGACACCGTCTGGGCGGGGGCGGGGGCAGGTGTGGCCGGGGCCGGTGTGGGTGTGGCGGGGGCGGGGGCGACGGCGGCCGGTTCGCCGGGCTGCACCACCTGTCCCCCAGCCAGCGCCTCTGCAGCCGCGGGCACCGGGAACACAGGACACGTCAGCTGGGCGTAATCACCCGGACACGTCAGCAGGGTGTGATCACCCGGACACGTCAGCAGGGTGTGATCACCCGGACACGTCAGCAGGGTGTGATCACCCGGACACGTCAGCAGGGTGTGATCACCCGGACACGTCAGCAGGGTGTGATCACCCGGACACGTCAGCAGGGTGTGATCACCCGGACACGTCAGCAGGGTGTGATCACCCGGACACGTCAGCAGGGTGTGATCACCCGGACACGTCAGCTGGGTGTGATCACCCGGACACGTCAGCAGGGTGTGATCACCCGGACACGTCAGCAGGGTGTGATCACCCGGACACGTCAGCTGGGTGTGATCACCCGGACACGTCAGCAGGATGTGATCACCCGGACACGTCAGCAGGGTGTGCGACACAGACGGTCAGATTCACGGCAACTACAGATAGCAGCGGCGATGTGCCGCCCACCCGACAACAATAGCAGCGCCAATGTGCCCCCCCCCCCCCCCCCCCCCCACCCACAATAGCGCGACAGCTGATTATAACCTCTGCCAGTGTGTTCGATTGTAGCCCATAATGGGCTATAATGCAGGCAAAACAACACACGGTAAGCTGACTACGCAATACACATCACGCCGGGAAAGCTGCGAGCACATGAGTGTGTACATCGGCTCGACAGCTAACACCACCGTCTGACTGCAGCTGCACTCACTCTCTCGGTTGTGCTTCTCCAGCAGTTTCTGCATCCGCAGCGCCCGGCTGGCGGGGGCGGCGGTGACAGGGGCGGGGGCGGCCGGCGCCGGCCCGTCGCCGCCAGGCCCCATCTGCGTCACCGGGTGATCCGGCACATGCGTCTGGCGACAGGTGACAGATGAAATGTCACAGGTGACAGGTGACACATTACGGTCAGTCAGTATCCCAAAATGTGTCGATCTGGGTGGGAACCGGAAATGACACCCAAATGTGAAGAAACAAATCCGCTCTCATTCCCCATTTTAGGAATGAATTTTCCACTTCCAAATTATGAATTGTGATATTGATTCTGACATAAATATTGACTAAAAAACATGATTTCAACAGCAATAAATGCTACAAACATTGTCTGAATATTTCCCCGCTGACACCCACACCTATGTCAGGTCATATTCAAAAGAGAAATCAATATTGTACATATTTGCTACATCATTTTCCGATCTCATGGTCTTTTTTGGATTGAATTTTCCACTCTGACACCCAAGCAAAAATGGAATTTTGGGACACTGTGGTTAGTGGTGCCTGGCGAGTGTCGTCTCACGCTCGCGGACTCGTAACTGCGATATGCCTAGCAAAGGTACTTAACATGCAAAAACATATGTCACTGTCACTAACAAAGGCAGCACCTTCTTCCTAAAGCTGAACACCAGGGGAGTTGATGCACAGAAGACTTCAACCTGGTCAGTTTGGAGCCCCTGGTCACAGAGCTAATGTCCGCTGATTTGGGGCCGTCTGACGCGCGCGGCGTGCCTGGTGGACCATGACTGACCCCGTTCTGTTCGACGCCGTTGTCCTCCAGGTCGGCGCCGGGCCGACGTTTGTACATCTCCATGGCTCGCCGCATGGCGTCACCTCGTCCACCGCGGCCCAGCGGCCGGCGGGGGTCGCCCTCGGCCCCGTCCATTCCTCCTGCGCCTCCCTAAAGCCACTCACACTGGGCACGTGAAGACAAACAGAAGACAAAGGCACAGTCAGGATATGTGCTGCCTTTGAAAACATCCACGTTATGTATACACACATACATCACATACACGCATACATCCAACCTGGTAGCTCACTTCATGAAGCATTAGGTTGGAAATTCGTCCACCCTGGAAAGGGGGCACGGCATGGGGCAGTCGCCTATATAATAACGTGTTCACAACTGCTGCTCGTGCTTCAGCACTTCGTGTCTCGTGATTGCTGTGAGCTGAGCAGTAAGCTTAAAAGAAACTGATGGGCCAACAGTGTTGGATTTTTCGTTTGATGACCGATTTAATGATGGATTTGTCCCAGAGTAAAAACCCATAGGTGGAGAGTACAATTTTATTTAAGAAAACTAACATTTTCATTTTTTTAAGAAAAAATATTTGGAAAGTAAAAATTCTGATTTGTAATATATATTAAATCCGTGATTAAAATTTTATTTTATTTTAACCAAAATGTCGGTAAGAACAGATGCAAAGAGAGCAAATGTCCAGCAAAAAATGAAAAGAGCAAAATTATTTGGCCCCCAGGGGCATAGGCGTAGGAGCAGGGGGCAGTTTTTTTTTAAAGAATTATGACGATGACGATGATTATGACATCTTCGCCATTGGTCGTAAGGAGAAATGGTTACTCTGACATCACCGGGTGTCAATGTCGCGGCAATTGAAACATCGTTGGCAGGACGTATTATTAAAGGGAATAGGTCACCTTGAAAGTTGTCTTGAAATTTTGCTATATATGAAATTTGTTTTTTCGTTGGCTGCTGGAGTGGGGGGGGGGGGGGACAAATCTCAGTTTGGGCACCCCGATCATTTTCATAAAACCACACCCCTGCCCCCCCCCCCCCAAAAAAAAAACGGCCATAAAATGGCCAAAAAAACAAGGCCAACAAGTGAAACTAAGACTGGCTTAGCTGGTTTAGCGTTATCAACTGGTTTCTACTGGTTTAGCGTTTTCTCACCGTAATCATAATCCATCAAGGTTGGCCACTTTGCAGTTGTCATGGTAATGTAATCTGCCTTGGTGACAATGAAATAATGCACCTTGCCAGTTTCTGGCCGTAACAGAAGGCTCAGCTTGTTATTATTAGACAGAATGAAAAGTGGACCACCTGGACAGTATAATTATTACAGGCAGAAAACGCATCAGAACCACGCTTAAAGGGAATCGTTCACCATAGTCCATCACATTGTTTTTATTATATATAAAAATCGCTATAAGGGGTATCTTGAGCTGCAAACACGAAAATGACATTTTTTGGAGGATATATCCGTGGAAAGGTAAGCAAGTTTCTCTCTTCACCTTCATGGCTTTCAAAAATCTTCATTACAATGTATGATATCACGCAAACGGTAGCCTGGATATCTATATTACTATGCGAACAAAGGCCGTATAACAAGAATCTGGGGACTTGATATAACTATTTATAGCCTTGGATATAACAACAGTACGTCTGTTCTTCCGCCACTAATTAAAACGTCCCAGTTAATTCAGCGTGCTGAATTGATGCGGATACCTCCATCCCGGATATGCCAGCCAATTATAGTGCGTTCAATAGCTATGCAATATGCATACTGCATAGGGCATGCATGGGAGATGGGTTGGTTGGGCGGGTAGGGGTGGCGGGGGCGGGGGGTGCACGTGCAATTATTTTCGGGACTTCCATCCAGGAGATACGAGACACCATCCAGGAGATACCAGGTAATTAGTACAATGTCCTGGATGACGAGTGGAAGGGTGTATGAGTAGGTGACTGTCACGTTCGTGCCAACAGTGATCCCTTTATTGTATAGCGATCTGCCGTTCCAGATATTCTTAAAGGGAATGTTTCACCTTTCTGAAAGTTGTCAAATATATGCTGGTTGTAGTAGAAAATATGAAGTGCTGCTGCAAACGATGGTGATATTTTTTCACTCAAAAAATCACTTAACTTTATACAAATTAAGTTTTTAGATTTGGTTGAATGACGTTATTATTGAGTTATAGACCGCCGCTGATTGGCTGACAAAGTGGGATTGGCTGAAAAAGTGGCTGTCAGCCAATCAGCGGCTGCACCAGCCTGGAGTCATTTTGCAAATGGTAAATTAAATTGCTTAACAACGGTTAAGTTTTGGGAAAAATGACCTTAGTAATTTAGACATTTCAATACTGGCCCAAGATAATGGCTATCTCAGTTTACAACTAATACAAAGGTGAAACATTCCCTTTAAACACAATATATAAATATACGCGAAGTCGGGGTTGAGTTTTCACGGGTTTAACGGGTGTATAACGGGTGCCATAGGTGTTCCACGGACATAATGGGGTGAGTACCGGCTATAACAGGTGTATCACGTGTTCCACACAACGGGTACCACGGGTGTATGTCGGGCACCGTAGGTTTTGACGGATACCTCGGGTGTATGACGGGTACAAAAACGTATTATAGGTACGACGGGTGTGCCACGGGTAGTACGAGCTATCGATCCCTAATTGCCTATCACTGGCTTGCACCACTACGTGACCTGTATACATAGATCGCCCAGCGGAGCGGACGGGTTAGCACTAGTTGAAGCTATTGCAATGGAAGCTATATGGAATATGGAAGCTATTGCACACAATAATAAAAGGTCACGAGGTTACGGGGTCAAGGTCATTCAAAGTCAAGCAACAAAGTCCAGACATCGAATCTCCGTTTCATTGCGAATTCAGCCATATAAGCCCGGTCCTCACCGCACCCGTCCCAGCCCTCACCGCACCCGTCAGTGCCGGCCACGGGCCTGTTTACGCCGCCCGAGCCCGTCCGAACAATAGTCCGGACCCCTGCTGTCCCCTCCGGCGACCCCCGGGTAGACATTCCTGACGGGTGCGGTTAGGACCGGGGTCCATTGGGGCGGCAAAGAGACGCCCGTCTGACGTCCGTGGACACGCGAGGAAAACTCGGGTTTATTCCGACTTTACTCCGTCAGAGCGTCCGTCCGCTGGGGTCGGTAGCCGAACGCGACCGTCTATCTCCCGAACCAATTGTCGGATCGAGACGAACCATGTGGCAATCGAAATATTTAAACGAGATGGATCTAAAGGGTACTTTTTAAGTTAAGGTCAAATATGAATATGAGCCCGCACCTTGTGTTTGCAATTTCGCTCAAAACTTTACATTCTTAAAGAATTGTCGATTTTAGGACAAAGAACAGCTCACGCAGCTTCGCAGACAACTTTATTCATTCAAGGAACGCCAGTGTATCCATCCGCAGCTATACGCCCGTGCCTGACAGGGTCACTTTCCGGCGGACGCAAACAGCTGACCCGCGCGGCTCCCGCACCCGCGCGGGACGAGGAGACGGAATGGACGGACCACTGGTCGGCTGAAATGACTAACAACAACGACGAACCCCCATTGTTTGCGTATATTTAAGCCTTTGCAGCATTTGTCATGTGGATTGTCATGTTATAGGTAGGTACTTGTTATTTAGCGCCGCCAAGCGGCGCGAAATTTGTACGGGTTTGTCTGATAAAACCCAGAAATCTAGGCGGTGGGCCTTGTAGAGGATAAGAAGCTAAAAATGATATTCATTCAATTCAACGTTACAACGAACCAAATACGATGACGATGGCTTCGTTATGACGATGGCCACTGATGTGACGCCGCGAAGCGGCGTGCAAATGTTAATTTTAGGTCGTGGAAAACGAAATTTTAATATTGGAATCAGACCGTGAGTGGAGCCAAGACTCAGGCAATCCCTTTTCCTTGTTGCAAATCTCGGTATGATGAAAACTATTGAAATGAAGGTAGTTTTTCATATACATTAGCCTCGGATAGCAAATCACGATGACCGGTGGCAGTCAGCGCTCAATTGTACATATCATAATAATAACTGTATACATATGTAGCAAACTGTAACACACAACTGGTAACAGTGCAAATGGTTTACAAGCAGCAAGAAGTAGAACGACCTTTCCGCGCATAAATGGTCCTTGAGGATCTGGAGGACCCTGGGGGGGGGGGGGGGGGGGGATGGTTTGGGAAGATGGTCCTGGCCTGGTCAACACTATTAGCTCTTCGGTCCAGCAAGTTGGGCACCGCTGGAGTAGCTTCCGGGTGCCGATGTCCGCGTCTTTGCGTCCGCGTCGCCTTTTTTGGAACTTGGCAGACTAGCTAAACATGTAGCCCACTTGAAAGTTAATATTTGATGAAGGGAGTGGGCACTGGAGCCAGTAATTACCGCCAAAGAGAGCCTCTGCCAGACACTTAATGGAATTAATTTCCCATTTTCCAAATTTGTATAAACAATTGCGAAACTTGCGTCATGCCGCGAAGCGGCACGCAATTTCCCAGTTTATGACTGCAGGTGCAGATAGCTGGATTTTAACTGCTGCAAAGGCGATTGTATGATACATTGTTAACTTTCCCCACAAAAAGTGTGTGTGTGTGGGGGGGGGGGGGGTAGACTACTAGACCCCCCCCCCCCCCCCCCTGAGAGTGGGGTGGTTCGGACACGACCCCGTCGGCGACGGCCCTGCTACCCCCCACCCCCTCCCTCCCCCATCATTCAAAAACGCATCACATTTATCACATTACCATTTTTGGGCAAGCTCGAGAGGCCCCTGGGCAGACTAATGGCACCTGGCCAAGTTCGAGAGGCCCTGAACAGACTCAATGGGCCCCTGGACATGCTTAAGAGGCCCCTGAGCAGGTTTGTGGGCCCCTGAGTGGACTCAATGGGCCCTTAGACATGCTCGAGGCCCCTTGACAGGTTTTTGGGGCCCTAAGTGGGCTCAATGGGTCCCTGGACATGCTCGAGAGGCCCCTGGGCAGTTTTTTGGGCCCCTGGGTGGGCTCAATGGGCCCCTGGACATGCCCAAGAGGCCCCCTGGGTTGGCTTTGATAGCCCTTCAGTGTCTCTGAGGGCCCTTGACATACACCAGTGACCACTCACCTAGTTTGAGGGCTCCTCTGTGGCTTTTTGAAAGCCATTTAGCTAATGCTAATGAAATCTGGGCCAATATCGGTGGGGCCCCCTGTGACCCATAAGGGGAGGGGGGGGGGGGGCAATTGCCCCCCTCCCAAATTGTTTGGTCACATGTTTTATATGAAGGGTTCCCTTCATATTCTTCTTGTTGTAAAGCAGTGGGTTGGGGATCCCAAGAGAGTTTATTTACGGTTTACTATACCACGTTCACCATAAAAAGGTCACATGACTGTGAAGAGAAATACATGATGGAGGCCAATTCCGCCCCAGGACACTTCTCCCGTACGGCCACCAGTTGGAGCTAAATATTACCACAGCTGAATTCAGGACCCGAGATAACCCTATAGACCAATTTTGAACAAAAGGTGAGAGATGAGGGTGATTATGACTTGTCAAAATGTTGTGGAATGCCCCAGTTCAGTTCTCGGTATTCTGGTCGCTGACGCCACCCCTCCCAGCGGTATCTGGTAGCCCCTCAAATGCACCAGATTCTAGGGAAATATTTGTTGTTTTGGTAATACTTCAGTAGCATGTAAGTGCGATACTGCAGTGCGCTATTTTTAATCACTGATTCCCGGCGACGGTTATTGACATTTTAGTTATAATGGCTCCAAGCGAATCTTAGGTTTCATCCCGATCAGACTTAATGGCTACGAGCGAATCTTAGGTTTTTGTCCCGATCAGACTTGAAGGGACACTGCCTATATCGGATGATATAGCAAAAACCAGCTTAAACAATTCCAAAGGACTACTTATGATTTGCAATAGTCCTCAAAGGCTTACCCAAGCAGCGCAAATACAAAAACAATCATTTATTTCATTTTTCATAAGAATCTAAAAACTGTTTATGATTTCTATGCACCACTACATATTTGGATTATGGAAGTGTGTGTTCTAGTTAACTGCATCTGACCAACCTTTAGCTGACGATATTGCAACAATTGGATGAGGCAACAAAGCACTTATACATTGTGGTTCCTGTTAAAGGGATTATACGTTTTTTTCCTAGAATAATTGAGTTACATAGTAAAGCGTACTTATAAAGGTGGTAGAAGTCCCACGGTAGTCACATTTTTCTGGAAATAACCTCTTCTGCACGTAAGGACATTCCAAAGTGCGCGGTGATGCCACCGCGTATTTTCTGCAGGACCGGCTGAGGCAGAGCCAGTCATCTCTTTTATGCTAATAAAAACACCTCACATATGGCATATTTCCGGTAAAATAAGCAATATTTGAAAGAAAATAAACTTGTTTTGTTCCAACGACAGCAGCAGTTACCTAGTTTTCCCATAAAATTCTATATTTTTCATGAATTTTCATGCCAAAAAATGAATACGCCACCACCAAATTCTCAACGCCTCAACGTTTAGGCCAGAGAAAAGAAAACCACAAAAACACAAAACCTCAACGAACAGTGTGTAGTAATACAAAGTCCCGTCAGTTTTGAATTGCATAATAATTTTGTGATCCAGTGTAGGACTTGCAGATAATTCAAAACTCTAAAATTGATCTTAACCCGCGCACTGCAGGGGGGTTGATTTCCGCCCCCCCCCCCCCCCCCTCAGGTTTTTCAAAGATAGCGAAAAAACGGCGGCGCGCAGCGCCGCCGGGTTTTCGCACACCTGCCAGGACATCAATTTCGCACACTTTGAAGAAAAAAATATCCTAGGGTCATCTCAGGTCAGGTCACCAGACCAGGTCAAGTGACCCCACCTCCAAAAATGTTTGCAGTTGTGCCAAAGCCAGAGTTTTTCACCGATCAGTTTGAAACTTACAGGATGTCATGAGGGAATACGTACTTACAATTCATTTATCTCGGAATTTTAATATCGGTGACCTAAGGTCAGGTCAATTTCGTAGCCTCCCCATACTAAGTCAATGGGGAAATATACAAATGCTAAGGCTATGCATGATATTAGTCCAATTACTTCTGGATCATGTTATTATAGGATATTATTGATGATCCAAGTGTAAGTTTTGTTCAGTGACCCCTATTGGGTCATTTAAGGTCATGTGAGGTCACCGTCACTTTTTTGTCCATAACTCCGAACATAATGAAGATAGAGAAGTAAAACAGACATCAATGTGTTTGTCTCGTCAAGACACGTCTTCCCATATGCGACATGCCCTACTTGGGTCACCACTTGACCTTGACCTGGTGTCAATTTTTTAAGTTAACTTAACAAGATCACCATGTGTATCATGAAAAGCGCCTTGACAAGATAAACACAATGACGTAAACCGTTTTCCGTTATCTTTATTACATAAAAAGTTAATAGCGAAAAACGATGTAGCAAAAAAACGTATTTTTTCCTTTTTTGACCTCTGGAGCCTCAAATATTGACCTGAGATCAAATTTGAGGACACCTTAGCGATTGCAAATTTCACTGTCTGGCGTTTGCTTTTTTCCGTTTGTTTCTAACTAGCATAGTTTCTGAGATATATGGGAATTTCTGGAGCGATGTCCTAAAACAGGAAAAAACTGGAAAATTTGACCTTTGATGACCTCTGGTGACCTCAATTTTGACCTGACCTAAAACAATACTGAAATACTTTCGATAGAACATGTATCAAGCTATCAAATGCCCTTTTCCGCTTCTCGCTACGTAGCGTAGTTTTTTAGATCTCAGGGGGGGGGGGGGGCGGGGACGGAAATCAACCCCCCCTGCAGTTCGTGTTCGGCGCAAAGCCCCTGCAGTGTGCGGGTTAAGATACAAGTGGTGGACAGTAGTGCCGATCAAGTACTCATTATCTGATACTAGTCTCGAAAAACGCCCAAGTTTTAACGCTGATAATTTCTGAAATAATGGACTAAATGAGCATTGAGGTCCCTGTTATATGTCTTAAACGTGTTTAAAGCTCATACAACTGCAAAAGAGTGCATTTACTTTCAGGACGGAAACCTGTATAATCCCTTTAACTACATGAAATGAATCTGGTGCATATGGCGCACTGAGTTGTTGCCTCAAAAAACCTCAGTCGGAATCAAAATCCCTTCGGAATAAATATTATCCATTCAGAATTAGTCTCGGTCGTATTCCGCTTTTGCACACCTTTTAGGAAAATTGAATATTGTCTACTAATTCTACATGTCTGATTTCATCAGAACTGCACTCAAAACAGGGACATTCTCGGTACTTACCTGGCAATAATGATTTTTATCACCCGTCAATCACCTCAGCCGACCGGAAGTACTCCGCCATTACACCTGAAATGTAAACAATGTGGGCTATTTTTTGTGTGAAATGCTGCAGATATGTATCCAGTAAGGCCACCTCGTAGTAGCGGCCGCTGTGCTGCCAAACTTCGGTCTCAAATACAAGTCCTGCGCTCCGCCAGGAACAGAGGTTTAGTGAGAGCGTGATAGGGTTTAGTGGTCGACCAGATACACATGACGTCATATGATAGCCAGTATCTGACACATTTCTGCACCCACATTGTTTACATTGTAATGGCGGAGTTGTTGCGGGCGGGCGGCTGGGGCTATTGACGGGTGATACAAATAATTATTGTTAGGTAAGTACTGATAATGTCCCTATTTTGAGTGCAGTTCTGATGAAATCAGACATGTAGAATTAGTATACAATATTCAATTTGCCTATATAAAGGTGTTCAAAAGCGGAATATCGCCTTAGTCTCTACTTTTATATAATTATTGGGCTTAAATCTGGCATAAGGCATGAGTTGTTTTCTGACATTACAAATTTTGACAATGCTTAAGCAAAAAATATCACTTTTTAAAATTGTTGCACAACACTGGAATTAATTGATTTTGGTGTGCAGTGGTGAGCGGACCCATCAAGGACATTGGCTGGAAGAAAACCAAACTTTGAACGATGGTATTGGGCAACTGGGGGGTGTGAATTGAAAAAAATGGACTTCATAGTGTTAATCAGATGTGATTTATCTTTAACATATACAATTTTGCTTTAAAGAGTGTCCCTTTAATGGCTACAAGCGAATCTTAGGTTTTGTCCCAATCAGACTTCATGGCTACAAGCGAATCTTAGGTTTCGTCCTGATCAGACTTAATGACTGCAAGCGAATCTTATGTTTTGTCCCTTATCAGACTTAATGGCTACAAGCGATTCTTAGGTTTCATCCTGATCAAACTTAATGGCTATGAGCGAATCTTAGGTTTTGTCCCAATCGGACTTAATGGCGGGGTTAGGTTAGTTGTTTCCTGTCACACTGGTCCATGGCAATGGGGATCATCAAATCGCTGGCTTTTGGTAATCGCTGGTTAAAAATAGCTCACTGCAGTATCACTTACTAAAAAAAGATGTGTGCATTACTGAAGTATTACCAAAACAACAACAAATATTTCCTTAGAATCTGGTGCATGTAAGGGGTTACCAGATACCGCTGGGAAGGGGTGGCGCCAGGGACCGTGATACCTAGTTTTCCCCCACAACTCTCAATGTTTATAGGATGGACACAAATATACAGAATTTAAAGCAAAACGAAAAACGATAAATCATATAAGTCAAAACACTAAGTGAATGTACAAAAACAGATTATCACTCACAAGAACGGTAGAAAAAAAACAATTAGAACACTTTTTATACGCACACTGCAAGGCCATATAAGTAAGGTAGAACCGTCCGGGAATTTTAGTGTACCACTTTCTCAACACCAGCGTGACGTCACTGGATAACTTTCGTTCCCGACTCGGCCGCAGCCGCAGTGGCTCCGGCCCGACGTGGTGCGAATATTTTGAAATGTAGTTGCGGATGTTTGGGGTGGTCACAGGTGGGTGGAGGCAAGGCCCTAAAGGGTGGGGGGACGTCGGGGCCTGTAGTAAGCCATGAATCCACATGGACCCTCTCAAGCCGACGGAGAATCCTCTCAGGTCGACGGAGGGCCGACGAAGGATCCTCGTAAGGCCGACAGAGGGCCATTTCAGGCCGACGGAGGATCATCTCAGGTCAACTGAAGACCCTCTCAGGTCAACTGAAGACCCTCTCAGGTCAACTTAAGACTCTCTAAGGTCAACTGAAGATTATCTCAGGCCGACGGAGGACCCTTCAGACCGACGGAGAACCCTATCAGGCCGATGGAGGGCCCTCTGCCGACGGAGAGTCCTCTGAGGCAGACGGAGGGTCCTATCAGGATGACGGAGGGCCCTCTCAGGCCGACGGAGGATCTTATCAGTCCGACGGAGGATACTTTCAGGCCGATGGAGGGCCGGCACTCTCAGCCTGTCGGAGGACCCTCTCATGTCGACGGAGGGCCCTTTCAGCCCGATGGAGGACCCTCTCAGGTCGACGACGGCCCTTTCAGGCCGACGGAGGACCCTCTCAGGTCAACTGAAGACCCTCTCAGGCCGACTGATGGCCCCTTAAGGCCGACGGAGGGCCCTCTCAGGCCGACGGAGGATCCTGTCGGCCTGACGTAGGATCTTCTCAGGTCTGTACGGAGGGGGCTTTCAGGCCAGAAGACAGGGGACAGAGATACGTTCTGAGGTCAGAGGGATCCTACTATAATAGGGACCAACTAATTCCTATGAAGGTCAGATTAGGTCTTAAGTGGGCCAGATAAGGTTTCTGATGGTCAGAGTCGGTGGACTCTATGGCTTCCAATGTTAGTTCCACCCAGTGTGTGAACCATAAAACCGCCAGCTAGCAGGCTTATCGCTTGATGACTCAGCAATGCCTATCGCAAGCACGCCTCCGTGCGTGTTGCATGGAAAGACCCGCTAAAAGAAATGACAGCCAATGATGAATGAACATAGCAGTATTTCAGAAATCGCAACTACTGCGACGCCGGGGTCGAGCCGAGTTGTTATTCAGTTCAGTGGGCCGAGCTCAGAGCCGCCACAGGTCAGGTATCCAGTGACGTCACAACTAATATTAAACCACCGGGGGATCCGCCCGGGACGATAGCCCCATGCGTACACTGTGCATATCCGTTCCGCGCGTGCGTTTCACAATACATTTGTTACATTTACGGCGCAAAGGAAAGAGATAAACAAAATAATGACGTCATCGGCATACTATTCCTTATTTTTGTCAAAATTTGGAAATAAACAACATTGTGTTGGATTTTTTCACAGATTAAGCCGTTTTAATTCAAAACGTATAAGCTTTTACCGAAAATATCTGCCTAATATAAGTATCGTGACGCAATTTTTTATTGGGGAACAATCACGCAGCAAAACAATCCAACAATCACGCAATCAATCATGAATTTACTTACGCCACTAAATTCACCCTTTCCGGCCTTCCAACGCTAACGAGCGCATACATTGATTAGTACGAAATGATACTAAGCTTCTGATTAGTACGAAATGATACTAAACTTCGCAACGTTTAGTAATAATCCGTACTAAAAAACGTTTCCCCTCTTAGTAGCTATTGGTACTAAAGGCCTTCGAGGACGTGTTGCGCAATCACAAGAAGCTGTAACATTCGGTAGCGCAACAGGTAGCGATAAGATACAGAAAAGGCATTGGAAGTGACGTCATAGACCCAAAGCAGCTGGTAATGGGAAATAATTTATTTCAAGCGGAATCTTTTTTCCACTTTGCCATGGGGATGCTCATTGAATATTCAGACAGCTTACAATAAAAGGTATTTCTTGCGTGCTTCTAACCGATTTATTTACCTTTACCTAATCGCAAGCCCATGCTTCTTTGTAGCAAGCGGACGTGACTTCTCCGGCGGGGCGCAATGGGGCTGGCCAAGTAGACGAACCTGGGAGGACTGTACCATGGCGGCGGTCGCAGTTTAACGCTTGTTTCTGTCAGACGGTGCTTTGATTTAAGCTTTTGCTTTTGTACCCTTCTGCTTTATGCACGGGGCCTTGCTTTGGGGCAATGCCGGACCGAAGGTTGGTTTAGTCCGTTTTTCTTTTGGATTTGAGAGCAAAAAAAACAAACAAAAAACTCCAAGAATTTTTATCGACTTTTTGAAATTTCGATGTTTGGCACTTTTTGGATTTTTGAAAATTTTGGATTTTTGAAGTCGAAATTTTGGATTTTGCAATTTTGGATTTTTGGAATTTTGGATCGGGAGCTTACCGGATTCGAACCGGTGGCCAATCAATTGCTAGGCAGTGGCTCTATCCACCAGACCACAGTGGCTTGTGGAACTTACGGCAGGCGATCCCATGTTCCCATGCTTCCTATTTCAAGGATATGCATGATATTAGTCCAATTACTTCTGGATCATGTTATTATAGGATATTCTTGATGATCCAAGTGTAAGTTTTGTTCAGTGGTTCTATGGGGTCATTTGAGGTCATGCAAGGTCACCATCAGTTTTTTTTGTAAATAACTCCAGACATAATGAAGCTAGAAGTAAAACAGACAGCAATGTGTTTTTCTCGTCGAGACACGTCTTCCCATATGCAACATGCCCCACTTGGGTCACCACTTGACCTGAGGTCAAATTTTTAAGTTACTTAACAAGGGGACCATGTATATCATTCGAAGCGCCTGGACGGTATAAACACAATGGCGTAAACAGTTTTTTCAGTTATCTTTATTAAATAAAAAGGTAATAGCGAAAAACGATTTGGGAAAAAAATTTACCTCTGGAGTCTCAAATATTGACCCGAGATCAAATTTGACGACACCTTGTCGATTGCAAATTTCACGGGCTGGCGTTTGCTTTTGATGGTTTGTTTCTAACTAGCATAGTTTTCGATATATGGGAATATCTGGAGCGAAATCCTAAAACAGGAACAAACTGGAAATGTGACCTTTGATGACCTCTGGTGACCTCAATTTTGACCCGACCTAAAAAAAATACTGAAATACTTTCGATAGAACTTGTATCAAGCTATGAAATGCCGTTTCCCGCTTGTCGCTGTGTAGCGTAGTTTTCGAGATATTAAGGGGCGGAAATCAACCCCCTGCAGTTCGTGTTCAGCGCATACCCCCTGCAGTGCGCGGGTTAACAGCAACCGATTTTATCAACGCACACAAAGCGATGGGTATTCAAAAACGTCTATTTTCTTGGAATAACAGCATTCATAATCGTGCAAAAACACGTGCCCGTCACGTCCAGCCACGTCACACGTCCAGCCACGCCATACGTCACGTCCCCGTTACAGGTAGGCCTGCCAGCCGCTGAAGAGCCGGCACAGGTTATCGGGGTCGCGCGCCTGCTGGATCAGGTGGAAGAAGTGGCGCAGCACTGGCTTCAAGCGGCGGTACACGTCGGCGAACGCGCGACGCTTGTGATCGGCAGACTTCTTGGCGACGGCATTCATGGCGCGCCGCGCCTCGTTGGGCGCCATGTCCTCGGGTCGGTAGCGCGCGTGGGCGCCGCCGCGTCCGCCGTCGGTCAGGTACTCTGCCAGCGGCTGCGTGTCGACGCACCATTCGATCAGGTCGCAGCGCTGCGACAGCGGCACCACCTTGTAGGTGCGGATGGCGAGCGGCGGCTGGTCGGGCGCGGCGCTATCGGCCAGCAGCAGGTTCAGCACCGAGAACACCTGCTGCATCACGGGGTCCTGCCGCAAGTCGTCACGGCCCTTTAGCAGCTGCGCGGCGGGGCGGCGGCCGGAGGCTGTACCATCGGGCTGTGGGTAGCAGGCGAGAACTTGGCGTCAGTGCAGGCATCGACAGTTCCAGGGCCAGCCAAAGCAGTGAATGGCACAGTACAAGGGTCTGTCAGGCATACGGAATCTGATGCAGTCAGGCAAAAAAAAGATAAAAAAATGCAGTCGGGCATCACAGATGATGCATAAATTACGATAAATGACAGCATGGATGTATAGTTTTTATTTATATATGTACATGTACAATAACTAGTTATAAACGTGATAAAAAATCGATATTAGTTTCCTTAAGCATATCATTTCCCAGCACGTGTTTAGAGTACACTAAAATCCTAACCCACAGTGACCACCGGAGCATTTAGCTTACCTCGGCACTGCTGGCGCCCGATTTGTCACCGCCGGTCGGGCCCGCGGCACCGGCGTGCCAAGGACGATGTCCCGGACAGCAGTGGCGATCGCGGTGCCAGCAGCCCGCGACATGTGGACTCCAGACATGTCGTGGGCTGCCGGCGGCATGACGACAGCGTCGCCGTCGGCGCTGCCGGACCTCCCAAGCAGCGCCTCAGTGACCACGTCGTGCACTGTAAGCACGTGGCCACCAGACTGGCTGGTGGCCTCGGCAAACAGTGCCGACGCGGTCGTGAAGGCGCTGCGGTGGAAGCGCGACATCGTCGACCGCGGCACTGGCGTCATGACGACCACCACGCTGTCCCGAGCCACCACCCTCAGCACGGTCAGCAGGCTGGCGATGCCCGCCCGCATGGTCGCCAAGCAATCTGCCAGCCCCGCCGAGTCTCCCTCGACTACCCTGGAGAGGCAATTACTGAGACGAGGAAGGCCGACGGAGCGGGACGGATCAGGGAGGCGGCATGACCGAGGGCGTCCCAGTCCTCGAGCGTGCCGCCCCCCCGACCAGAGAGCTGTGCTGCGCCACACAGGCCGGCATCCGCCGCGGCCGGCGACTGCAGCCACTGCAAAATCAGCAAGTGCTGCAGCCAGTACGCCGGCGGCGGCGCCGGCAGGTGCCTGGCACTGATGTGGCTGTCACCTAGACACACCACATCCAGTACCACGCGACGCCTACCGGAGCCAGCCGCTGGCGCCGGGACCCGCCGAGGGACGCCGCGGTGTGGGCCGCGGTGCGGGCCGCGGTGCGGGCCGCGTGCGGGCCGAAGGTACGTGGTTAGGCATTTTCTGAAACACAAGGGACAATGCTGCCGTACAATAAAAAACAAAACACAAAGCACGTAATGAAATAAGTGAACAGGTCAAGTACAAATAAAACACCAGCGATCTTATGACCGGCATAGTCGGCATTAGATGGTTTGGTTGGTTGCAACTGTAGATTGTGCATAAATAGCAATGGCCGATTTGATAAGTCTCAGGAGTTCAAATTCAAACACACCGTGCTATAACGTACATACCTGCGCAAGCAGCTCTCAAACGACCGGCTATCACCGGCTATCTCCAACCGACAAGTGGCCGAGCCGACCGCGACCTGACCCCGAGGTCACCACCGGCGGCCGGTGGTGACCCCGAGGTCACCACCGGCGGCCGGAAACGTACGCGATTGGCCGAGCCGGCGCGGGTCACGTGACAAGTCCACGTGAAGTGGCGTCTGCCGGCTCCCGCCACAGCGGTTAATACAGACTGGGAGTAACTTAAACTAACGCGAGGTAATACTCACCAAGCGAAACATGGGCGGATCCACAGAGGGGGGAACGATGCTCCCCCCCCCCCCCACCACCTAAAATTGGCACAAATTTGACACATTCCTTGAAATAATATACAATGTATGCAACTTTTACTAAGGCAAGTTTGTTTTATATCAGTTATCGATACACCAGCAATCGAAATCCGATGAGTTTTCAAAATTGTGTGAGACTTTTGTGGATTTGACCCCCCCCCCCCCCCTCCCGCCAGACACGAACTGAACTGAACTGAACATGCTGGATCCGCCCTTGAAGCGAAACAAGCATAAAATAAAACCCAAACAGCAAACGAAACAATCAACCAGCGCCCTGCGTGAGGGTCTTATGAATTTTGTCTCCTCCCGGATTTCTTTGGTAACCAAGATGTGATTTCATTCGCATTTCCACCCCTGGTAACAGAGTGGAAAAGTCCCGTTTAAATGTGTTCGTTGGAAGGGTTCGGAGGTGTCAAACTACGAGAAATGCACCATTCCAAAGCTGAGCTCACGCGGAATCCAGAGAAGTTAATTTTTCATAAATCAATTGAGCGTGTTTTTAAAATTGTCATTTTTTCCGAATTCGCACCCCTTTCGTTTGACCAGGGCTATCGCGTATGATATGGCGAAAATGCAGACGAATAACATGTCTACTGATTCGTCATGATCTGCACGACATAGTCTCAGAGTGCAAAGCCATTAGATGGTTTGGTTGGTTGCACGGCTGCATCAAAGCCAAGCGCTCCCGGTGTCGGCACTACCGCACACTCCCGCCCGCGCCTGACGCGCAGAATCGCCCCTGGCGACGCGCGAGCTGAGGTCACATGTGACCTGACGTCACATGGTGTACAGATTCGATGTTGGCCGAGCCGGGCCGGCGCAGCCATTTAAGGGAGTCCCGGTCGAATGTAGTGCATGCCTTCAATGTCTGGTCGGGACGGGCAAATGTCGGTCCTGACAACGATCGGGGTTCGCCACAACTGCGTGCTTCGGCTGAGATGCAAGTTTGGTCATAAACTGCGTATAGTTTTGACTTGCAAAGATGTTGCCTTATATCGCACCACAGAGCTTCTAAATATCTATAAAATACCCCGATGACAAATGAACACTAAGCCAGTGTGTCCCGCAAGTAAGCAGCCAGTTCAGTGGCACCGGGAGGCGCCGACAAGTTGTGATATTCACGTCATATTATTATATTTAGAATTGCAGACTATTGCAGATTGTATAGACAATCTGCAATAGTCTGCAATAACATTCATATACGATAGTGTAACCCTACATCCCCACTAACATGCCAAATTTCGCGTTTGTGACTGCAAAGTGCGAAGAGTTATCAAGCATCAAGTAATATCCGAACGGATAGACGAACAGGTAGCTGCCACTTCTCATCAGTGGTATGAAATAGCTCTCTATGTAACCAATAACTATCATATGTAACATGAGAAGCGATTCTAACAGGTTGTGCCAAATTCCGCGCCGTATTATATAGAAGATGCTTCCTGACCTATTGGCTACAAAGTGCAGTATTAAGCTGATAAGAACAGATTTTTATTTAAAAAAAGTATATGTTTCAAAAACAACAGCCTGAAAGCAAAAAGGGTCAAAACATAATTATAGTCGAAAAGCGATTGGCCGCGCAGGGCCAGTATGGGGCCCACTATGTGGGCCATCCATGCAGATGGGGGTTGCTGCCACAAGCTGGGCAGACCCCTGTGGCGTCGCGCACTCCCGGAGCACAGGCTCAGACGGGAGGCGACACCACACACAAAACAAGAAAACAGACAGTGTGGGCAGACAGGCGTGTACAAAAAGAAACATGACAATGGGGAGGAGGGCAAAGGGCCACGCATGGCCGGTATGGGGCCCACTACTGTGGGCCAACCATTCACTGGGGCCATGGGCACCCCTGGAGCAACCTGCTCGACAGGGCGTGCCCAGATAGAACAAAAAACAACATAACAACAACACACGGGGAGGGGGGGGGGGACACGTCACACGGCATGTGCCAGCACATCACCGTAACATGAAGGTGATGGTAATGATCACCTCCCCGCCACGGTGCTCGCACTCTGTCCGCACTCGCGGCCACGCAGGACCGGACACTGTCACTGCGGGCTGGGCGGGGCGGGTGGTCCCGTCGCGACCTCCGCGCGCGCGGCGGCTACCACGGGCGGGGGCGGCCAGCGGCGGCGGGCGGGCGGGCGAGAGGGGCGGGTCGGCGGGGGGTCGGCGGCCCGGCAGGCCCCCTCGATCAGGGGACGCGGGTCGCCGGGCTCCGCCTCGTCCACGGCGGCCGCGGGGCCCAACACCAGGGCGAGGAAGGGGCGGCGCGTCCACGGTGGGTGGGGGTGGGCGGGCGGGTGGGGGGCGGGTCAGCGGCGGTCGGCGGGAGGTCTGCGGCCCTGCGGGCCCCCTCGATCAGGGGCCGCGGGTCGCTCGGCTCCGCCTCGTCCACGGCGGCCGCGGGGCCCGACACCACGGCGAGGGGGGAGAGGCACGTCCACGCTAGGCAGGTGGCCGGCTGGGGGAGCGGTACCAACCGGGTGGGAGGGGCCGGTGGTCGCTGGGGGTAGGGGATGGGTCGGTCCAGCTGGGGTTGGCAGGAGAGGGCCTCTACTGCGGGGTGGTCCGTCCAGGGTC